>JANIIA010042099.1:0-11799 GCA_027478495.1 Erythroxylum alaternifolium
AGAAGCTCCAAAACTTTTCTACATTCTTGCAGATCTAAGGAGGAGGGCAATGGCTGGAGGTATCATTTTATGCTTCCACTTACTATGATACATGTGTTTTACGTGATTTGCATGCATGAAAGTTGCTGTTTTATTATGGCTTCATTCATCACATCTTGGAATCGAGAGCAAGCAGCTGAGTTCGAAGATGCACCACTTACTTTCCTACTAACATAAACTATTTCATTAAAATCTCCACAAACAACCCACTCTCCATTTATGTTCGAAGCCAAAATCTTGAGCTCCCTCTAGAGTTCTGTACGGTTTGCTTCATGAGGACTCGCATAGATTGTGGTCACCTAGCAGCACCGTTCACCATTCCACTCCAGTTTAAAGTGCAATGCTTGACGATGATGTTGGAAACTGCCAATCAAAGCCTTATTGTTTTTCCAACACACCCAGATCCCACCCAAGAATCCCTGAGCCTCCACCCTCTCATAAGAATAGCTCGGGAAGCCCCACAATGCCTCATCCGCTACATGTCCACTACTATATGGTTCCAGCACAATAAACACTGCTGGCCAGTACTCCCGCAAGAAATTTGTTAAATCACGCTGAAATTTCATGTCACCTGCTCCTCTACAATTCCATAGAAATATCCGCATTCTAATATTAATCTAGAAGGAAAAGATAAGTCCCTTAATAAGAACAAACGCCATCCAGGCAGTAGTCTACAAGATACCCTCCATCCTGATCAAATTCAACCTCCATAGCTACGTTAGGAGTCTCCGCAACAATATCAACTATTTCCGGGAGAGTCAACCCCTCATCTCCTACCTCTGGCGAACGCACAAGAATAAGAGAAGAGACATCCTTCAAACCACCTTGTGAGCCTGGGTTTGGGTCCGGGTCTGGTGGGAATGAAAGGATAGCGCCCACCTCTGTAGACTGCCTACATTCCCCCACCTCCCTCTTCTGTCACCTAAGGGGTAACTTTGCATGTGCATGGAACCGTCACATCCGCAACCCGAAGGCACCTGCATCCTTTCACTACATCGAGCCGAATAGGGCTTCAGGGTCTCATGTTTCTGGCCCACTGAAGCTGATTCTGATGCCATGTCTTCATGTCCCTTCCCAATTAAGATGGGTATTCGTGCAGTGACCTGGCTTACCTAAACCGAGACGTATCGACTGGCCTTTGGCATAATGCTCTTCTTAGCTTTTCCGTTGGATGCATTTCCCTCCACGTCACCCTTTATACCCTTCACTGCCTGCTCAACTTCATCTCGTGCCCCCGACTCCTCCTGATTATCCGCCGCATCCTATAGGATATCATATTGCGAACTGCTTTGTCCAGTTTTCCTAGGCCCCCCTGATTTCTTCCCCTAATTTCCACGAGTCTCATTAGGAAGTTTTTGAAATCTGCTCCCCTTTCCCTGGACCAACATCCAAGGGCCAAAGGGCGACGCTGTTGGAATCGGCACTGGAGCTAGGACAGGGACCTCACGAACATCCTCTTGTCCTTGCCTCGCTTGGTTTATTTGCATTGCACCTCCATCTTCCGCCATAGTAGCAGATTCATTCAGTCCCGCACCCATGCCACCCGGTCCTCGCGTTTGCGTATTGACACAATCTTCCCTCCTGTACCCTACTCTTCCACACATAAAACAGACATTTTCACCTTCCATATCTATGTCTTATCTTTTCCTCTTTGTTCACTTTCTCTTAAAATCACGCTTCGCCTCTATTAGTGCAATGTTTACGTGTCGTGTCAAAGTCAGACACATAAGCATTGAGTAGGAAAGAAAATTATTGGGAATGAGTTTTTATTTTGCTTTTATGATTATTATAAATAATATTTAATTTAATTTGTTATAGACCTTTTTGAAGAAGGTTATGTAAAAAAATTACTTTATAACTGAGTGTGAGTTAAAATAATTATGCTTGATTTCAAGTGAGAGATAAATATCAAGAATCTATCGAGCATATTCCTCAACTGTATACTAGATTCGATCATTTTATATATTCAACTGTAAACATTTAATTAGCCTTTATTTTCAACTATCAACATTAAATTTATTATTATGATCGCTTTTATGATTATTTATAAATAATTTTTTATTAACTATTTTCTATTAACAAATAATTTATAATATACAAAATAGTTTAATTAGATAAATAAACAATAATTGTCACACTCTAATAATTCTTAAACAACAATTATCCTATTGTTCCCAAAGCATCACATTAATTACCAATATTCTCATTAGTTAAAAAGAAAGAATGTTTATCAATCATAAACCAAGCACGACTATCTGAACTATCATATTCAAAAGTATATACAATAAAACAATTTTACTCAAGTTAATTTGTTGGCCTCACCTAAACTCTGTTAGGAAATTGGGACAACATTTAATCCCGATCGCAGCAAAATAATAATGAAACTTTTTTCTTATTTCGGTTTCCCAAAATCTAAAATCACTTTAATTTTATAAAACGATTAACACATAAATTATAATAGAGCATGAATCTTAATTTGTATCTTATTATGACGCTTGATCTTTATCTTGTCGTATCCTTCGAACCATTTTCGAAACTCGTCCATCTCATCTACCATGCCCACACAAGTGTCCTACCTCTAACGATATCCACAAAACAGGATGAGATAACTCTTGACTCTTACAGACAGGGTTAAATAAGAAGTACTAGCTTCATTAAAGCTTAAGCTTATTTATAATAATTTTTGGACATTTAGTAATTTAATTGAAATTGAATTCTGATTTTAATTAAACTAAATAATTCTAATTAAATACCAATTTTGCTAAATAAGATCCAATATCTCATATTGATCCTTGTTTATTAAATACCTCACATTTAATCATAAAGTTTATAATCAAGTCTAACCTGATTAAAATATTTTTGCTCTCTTCATCCCGTTCTTTATGTGAGACTCATTAGGTTTCCAAATATATTGACGATGGTTATAAATTATAATTATAATTATAATTTATGATTAGAATTTGATAGATTAAAACTCTTTTTAATTTATTTTTAATTTTCCAATATAACAATTTATAATTATAGATCAAGATTGGCGTCTAACAACACATTATGACCACCCAAATATTTAGGAATGTTAAAGTAGTTTTGACTAACTTTTTCATGCATAGTTTTTTCGTACAATTTAATTAGTTCATCATACAATATTATGATTAAACATAGAGCATGAAATTAATTTCTACTCTATTTTGAGACTAATCATATTAGTTCTCTACCATTGACTATTGATTTAATTAATGTCATTTGAAAATTATTTACAAAATGTCATTCTCTCTTGACAAAGGATTTCCCAAATCAATGCTAACAAAAAACAACTAAACATTCTCCCAAACTACTTTCGGGTGTCCAATCCTATCTTGATTACTCAACTATTTTCATATAGTTCATGCTACATCCAATGACTACCGACTAAACTACTAATGAATAGAATATGTCGTAAGTAGTATCAAAACATAACAATTCATATATAAGATAACTTTGGAGACTTTAAGTCAGAGGATCACTTTTACAATCACCACAATGAAAATTTCTATACATATACAAGTAATGTTTCAAATGGATTTCTCTTATAAGATCAGTTCAATGAACTTGTTCTCTAATAAGTTAAGTATCTCCATACTTTAGCTTACGAGATTGACTACTTCTTTTATAAGGAAAAACATAACCTGTGTTAGTCTTTTATGTTCTATTAATGTCCAGTCTTAATAAAATAATGACTAGGAACAATTTAGTATAATACATGAATAAATTATGAATCTCATAATTATAATCTCGTTATAATTTCATTAGCAATGTATAATTATCTCATGGACTTTATCATATACATCTAAACATGTACAAGATAAAGAATGCCTTTGAATTATTTTGTCACTAAACTACAACCAATCGATTGGCTGTTGGGTATAAACTAATAATCTCCTACTTGCACTAAATCAATCGTTTAAGTATCTTATACCATATCATCATATGACCATTATATTATTGTTAGGACAGTGGCTTAATGAGAGAATTCTACAAGATTCTTTATAGTGAACATTTGCTTAAATCTTACCACTTTATCTTAATTATCATCATTATTAAGAAAAATTGTGTAAACACATCCCTGGATTCTTTCTATGAGACCTTAGCTCCTTTTACATACCCAATGGCTTTATTGTTTTACAATACCTTATTGTCTTGAACAATGCAAGGAACTATATCAATTTCACTAAAAAACTTATTGATCTAATTAATCATTTCCACTAAATGAAAAAAAATTTATGGCTTAATTAACAACTATTGCTACATTGGAACCTTTCTAATCTTGAATGATATCATTCTTAAGTAAAATAGGCCTTAACTGGGATTTACTTCTAAAGTAATATCATTATCAACCATAACTAAAATGTCAACTCATACATAAAATAATGAATATCTTTAATACTTCACAAGTATCAGATATCTCAAACTCTAAAAATCTTTAGTACATTATCTATGTCCTTGGACTTAAAATAGGTAAACAACTCCCAATTTATCTTTATAGATCTAATTCTCATAATTAAGTTATTACCTTTTTCATATCTAACGAGAGTTGTTCTTGGATAATTATGTTTTGTACAATTGAAAATTAAAATTATTATTCTCTATGAACAATATGTCTCTACATACTCCCATTGAATAGAATAATTATACTCCCACTAATCTTCTTGCAGACATGATAAATTCACAACCATGTCCAAAATAAACTCTTTTAATTCATCATGAAAGTGAATATTTCAACATCTCGTAGCCTTTGAACTATACATCAAATGTATCATCAAAGACACTATTTCTAGTTGGATGTATTATCATGAGATTTGAACATTTCAAATTTCAACTCACTCCCACTATTTAACTTGAGAACCATTCTCCTATAAGTATACATTGAAACAAACAATATGTTCAATAGGTCTATAAGATTATCAACCTTTTGAAAATATCATAACCTTTTGTTATCCAATTAAATTATAAACTTAATAGATACTATATGCTTCAACCAAGTATCATATTCTTAAATCATTAACTTTAACTTTTTCAAAGATTTGGTGTTTCATATCTAATATGACATCTTATTAATTAATTCAATTGGAACTATTGAAGGTAAGTCATTGTATTAGGCATCATTATGGAAGGAATACTATTGCATTATACAATATCTTATATTGTATTTTTGTCCTTACATAAAATCGTACTCTTATGAAATTTTATGGTGAAGGTATACACTAGAGAATTTCATTCCCACTAGAGAAATTTCATTCCCACTAGAGAATTTCATTCCTTATAGATAACCGAAAATTTAAAACTCAACAAATTGATCCCATTGAAATGATTCAACATTCTCAACGCTTAATTTTTACTTAGATTTAAACAATTTAAAATTTTCAAAAATTTAAAACAATATTTCATTTAATATATATGAATACTTCACATAAAGTCATTAGTAATATAATGAAATATAAGTATTATCCTTTTATGAATTGTTATTCCATTCAATACATCACATGTATACATTAAACAATTTAATATTATCATCATCGTTTCACCAAAGATTGACTAGGTTATTCTTCAATTTGACAAGTTTCAAAAGTTTCATATGATCTATAATCAAAAGGATACATATATCCTTGTATGTAACTTTGTGATTCTCATTATGTTGATTTAATCAAAATGGCATAAAAAGATAGTCTCGATTATCTAGCTTTGTATTCTTGTCATTTGTATTGAGCATAAGTCTCCTTTGATCCAACATATAGAAACTATTTGTATAAAATTGGATCAACTACTTTTACTCAACAATCTATTTCTTATCATGCATTGAACATTATAATAACATTGAATCTAAATTCAATATCATATACTTATAAGCATGAACTAGAAATATATATGATTTATATCATATCAAGCATAGGCAAAGAAAGTCATGCAATCATTTTCTTCTAATGCCAATTATGCTTTTAGTAGGCTATATTAAGTGAAACAATTTTGTCAAGGTACCATACCTTTCAACTTTACTTCATGCAACCTCTTGTATCTTATTATCATGGTATTGACATTCATCTTAGTTGTCTTCATTTCGTCATCTATATGATTTTGACATATCTATAAAACTTTGTCACCATATCCTTAATACGGATTATAACAAAATTATATAATTAGCATATAACTTTTCTATCTAACTTTGAGAACTCTTCCCAAAACATAATCCAATGTCCGAGAAATTTAGTTCACTAACTTAATATCAATTATGCTAAACAAGGTAAATTCCACTAAAAAAATATTTAAATGTGAGAAAACAAGTAATTAATTAGATGTCATGACAACCAAATGAGATTAGGACTTTAATCATGTATTTGGTTACTTTTACTATTTTATTCAAAATAATAGCCTTCACTATCATTTGGAATGATTACTCTAATCTTTCTAGTTAGCTAGGATCTCATTCAAATATATTTGATCTTGGGTTTGCCCAATAAACCAACAAAACTTAAATTAGGTAAATAACAACTTTATTAATCACACCTCATATAACTCCTAGATCCGTTAGATGACAACTCTTGCCAAAACGTATCTTATATGTTATTTCTAACCTTACCTCTAAATTCATGTGATCATGAGTTTGTTCATCCAAATCACACAAATTTAGTTAAGTAGAATTTGCTTAACAAACCTAACAATCAACAGAACTCTGATTTATTCTTATACGAATGGAAGGTAATGTTCACATTCCCAATGTGTACTTAATATTTTGACGAGAGGTTTAATTTCATTTGTCTCATCAAACAGAAAAATTGCATGAAAAATACCACTCATATAAAACATACAATTTAACATGCATCCAATGTAAATAAAGTATGCAACTTATGTACTCATAATCAAATTATATGCATAAAACATCAAACTTCGTTTGATTCTAGTTATTGATCTCCATAATCTCAAATAATATTTTCAACTTTTTGGAAAAATTAAATTAGATTAAATTAATTGATATTTAAATGAATTAAATTCCTATTCCAAATAGAAATTTAATTTGATTTGAAAACAAATTTCAAATTCAATTGGAAACTATTTCTAATTATGTTGACTCCTTTAACAAAATTTAATAAAAAACAAATTTCAATAAATCATTTTTCTTACTCATTGTAATTTAGAAAAAACTCCTTTTTAAAATTATATAAGTAACATATTGTATTCCAATTAGAAAACTATTTCTAATCTAATTAGATATTACTTTTTCATAATCAGAAAAATATTTTTTAATATTAAGAGGAAACTACTTTTAAAATGAAATAAAACACTTTTAAATTTAATTAAGAAAGTACTTTATATTATTTACTTAGAGATTTATTTCTTAATTAATTAGAAAATATTTCTTCAATAAGTTATAAAACTATTTTCAAAAATATTGAAGAAAGCTCATTTTTCTTAATGAATAAATGAAATCAATTTTCAAAATTTAACCAAGAAAAATACTTTTGTAATAAATCAAAAACTTACTATTCATAATAAAGAAACAATTTTTAAATGAATTGAATAATAATTCTCGAAACAAATAAAGCTATACATTTAATTTATCTCAATCATGTTGTAATAAATAAATTTAATTAAGAAATACCTTTTTTAATTACTTAAGAAAATAATTTTCCTAATTTTAAATAATCTAGTTAATTAATTTCAATATAATTGAAACCAAATTAGGAATCAATATAATTAATAATCCTAATTATATTAAGAAAAATAACTACTTTAAATTTTGAAATTAAGATATCACCTTAATTAATATAATCCCATTATATTGATTATCTAACATAATCTAATTATGAAAGATAAATATTTTAAATATTTGTTTTTTGCCAATTATTGATTTGGTATTTGAATTAATTTAATAATTAAAATCCTTGAAAATGAAACTTAATTAAAAAATATTACTAATAAAATAGCCTTTGAAAACAATTAGAAAATACTTTTCCAAATTTATTTGGATTTATACTGATTTTATCTGAATTAAACTAATTTAATTAAAATTAAAGGTTAAAGCATATAAAGACAAATTAATAAAGGAGTGTAGGACTGTGCGGACACTTATTTATAATAATTTTTGGACATTTTAGAATTATTAGAATTTAATTTTAATTAAATCACTAAAATGTAATTAAATACCAATTATGCTCAAATAAGATCCAATATCTCATATTAATCATTATTTATTAAATTTTCATATTTAATCATAAAATTTCTCAAACTTTACAATCAAGTCCAACTTAATTAAATAACTTTGCTTTTTTCAACCCCTTCTTTATGTAAGACCTATTAGGTTCTCCAATAAATTGGCAATTATTATAAATTATAATTCTAATTCTAATTCATAATTAAAATTATGTAAATTAAAACTTCTTTTAATTTATCTTTAATTCTCTAATTAAACAACTTATAATCATAAATCAATATTGACGTCTAGCAACATATCATGATCACCCAAATATTTATAAATGTCAAAATGGTTTTGATAAACCTTTTCGTGCATGATTTTTTCGTATAATTCAATACTTTCATCATACAAAGTTTCGATTAGATATGGAGCATCGAATTAATGTCTATTTTATTTTGAGTCCAATC
This sequence comes from Erythroxylum alaternifolium, assembly GCA_027478495.1. Taxonomy (NCBI): domain Eukaryota; kingdom Viridiplantae; phylum Streptophyta; class Magnoliopsida; order Malpighiales; family Erythroxylaceae; genus Erythroxylum; species Erythroxylum alaternifolium. The sequence goes on from JANIIA010042099.1 coordinate 8,671, forward strand.
ATATTACTTCTCTGCTGTTAACTATTGATTAAATTAATGACATTTGTAAATTAATTATAAAACGACATTTTACCTTGGACAAAGATTTTCCAAATCAACAGTAATCGAGAAAAACTAAATATTCTCCCCAATTACTTTACGGTGATGAATCTTATCTTGATCGCTCAACTATCTTTATATAGTTCATGCTACATTTAGTGACTACTACTGACTGAACTACTCATAAATACAATAGCTTATAAGTAGTATCAAAATATAACAATTCCTATATAAGATAACTTTGAAAACTTCAAATCAAATGATCACTTATATAATCGTCATAATGAGAATTCCTATAAATATACAAGTAATGTTTCAAATGGATTTTTTATAACAGATCAGTTCAGTGAACTTGTTATCTAATAAGTACTCAAACGTTTATTTAAGTATCTCCATATTTTAGTCTATGAGATTGACTACTTTTTTCATTAAAAAAACATAACGTGTGTTAATCTTTTTACATTATATTAATGTCCAGTCTTAATAAAATAATGACTAGGAACAATTTAAGGATAATACATAAATTCAATATAAATCTCATAATTATAATTTCATCTGCAATGTATAATTATCTCATTGGCTTTATCATATACATCTACTCATGTACAAAATAAAAAATGCCTTTAAATTATTTTGTCACTAAACTACAACTAATCAATTGGCTACAAGGCATAAATTAACAAATCTCACTTTGTCAATCACGTACACTTGATTTATTGACAATCTATCCCTCCTAGAAACAAAATCAATGGCAAAAGATGAAATTCCTACTCAATAAGAGTAACTAACTGTATATTTATAATCAAATAACTCAATATATATATAGAAATCAGTCAAGTGATCAAAATATACGTATAATACTAAAACACACAACATTACTCAACATATCCGAACAATTAACAAACATCCAAAATTTTATCATAGTAATGATTAGGACTAATATTATTTTTATCATTGCTAATTGTGTTATCTCATAATTTACTGAATTGCCTAGGCACTGCTTAACTTAGTATACTTACTTTCAATAGTTTGTCGACTCATCTCTATTCATCACAATCTTTCACTAAGTGGAAACGTAATTAAATATATAAATATCAACATTAGGTACCTCAATTTCTCAATCTAATTGGTACTTTGGTACCACTTCAGTATTTAGCCATTGGTACAGGATATCTTCAAGACTTAAGATATCCGTGTACTACTTTGACATCTAGCTATTAACATAGGACATCCCCGGGACTCAAGATGCCCCGATACTTGCTCCATAGAAAGATACTTAGCTATCGTTCTCTCATTTTTAACCAACCCATCCATCTATGACCATCGAATGTAGCATATCCTACATAAGCAACAGATTCACGATTTACACAATTTTTTCCCAATATATTATAAGCCAGTCTCTATTTAATTTCATAAACGTAATTTATTTACGTTAATATTCTTACTTATACGCATGCATAACTAAAATTTTAATTAACACATTTTCACTGAATTAACAAGTGATACACCTCATAATACGTAACAAAATATAAAACGAAGCACCTTGTACTTTGTTAATTATTTGAAATAAATAAACATAATTCATATATTTTAGAAATCCATATATGTAACTATTAAGCATTAATTTAATCAATGACAAATTCAAATTTAGATTCGCTATAAAATAATTTATTAATAACAAAATTCAAAGTTTCAATAACGGTACACTATTCTAAGAGTACAGTGGAAGGTTATCCTTATCTGAATTTTAGACTCAACTAATTGACATGTCCAATTTACTCTTTAATTTGAGCTTTAGATCCAGCCATTACAAAATTCTACTAGACTTATTAAATAAACTTTTTCAACTCAATTACACTTAATCATCTAACATTATTCTCTCTTTCACTTTATTTTTAATTATTAAAATATTTTTACTTAACCTAACTACCATAATTACTAAAATATCCTTACCTATTAAAAGTCATATTTTACTCTCATTTATTTTTATTAATGCAAAAATATCCTTATTGGAATTAAATTCTAATTTTACCCTTAAATTTTTATATTTCTTATTTTGCCCTTTAATACAACTTAAAATTTTCTAATTTACCTTCTTCTTCGTCCTCTCTTCTCTTCTCCTACCTGCTCTTTAATTTTTCTAAATTTTTCTACCTACATTTTCTCCATTTTTATTTTTCCACGACTTTAATTTATTATCCCAAACAATCACAATATACAATCAAACTATAAATTAGTGTAGTATAACTAAAACTCATAATAAGAAGCATATAATTGTTGCTGGAAAAATTTTACAAAAATGAAAGCATTAACTTTCGAGATTGCCCTTTCAGGTTCAGCAAACAACTAGCAGTATGAATTTTTATTCTTGAATGAAAGCATTAACTTTCGAGATTGCCCTTTCAGGTTCAACAAATAACTAGCGGTAGATACAGTAGTGCATGGACGACAGATAATGGCCACGACTTATTAAAGTTACTTACATGCAAAGGCCAAGAAGGTAATAAAATTAAAGATAACCCTTTTCCTTACAACACTGTACTGCTTCATCAAACATTTCATCGAGCACATATTTATAACTAAATCCAGTTTTCAGTAATTTCTCTGATGACACATCAGCAGTTTTAACTCCTTTTATATCCTTTAAAGATCTGCCAAGCAAACAAGGACTATTAGTTTTAAAGTATAAATTGCTCTTTGAATATTTTTAAAATAAATTAAAAAATATTTTTAATATGAGTCATTAATTTATACAGCTAAATAATTTATATCACCAAATCTTAAATATCGACTTTTAAGATATTAGATAAAGTTAATATTTTAAAAAATATAAATAAATATATTTTTTATCTGTGTTGTTACTTTTAGAATCTATAAAGAGTGCAATCAGTATTATTAATAAGATGGAATAATAAAATTTTATTTTATTTTAAAAATTATTTAAATTTTTTGCTAAATGTTAAAATGTAAATTACACATTTAATCACATTATCATATACTATTAATTTCAAGATTATAAGAAGAAGGTCCAAAAATCACTCACTCCACTGTTGGTATTGGGAACTCAGGGTACTTGGCAGAGAGGAACTT
>JANIIA010042110.1:0-11799 GCA_027478495.1 Erythroxylum alaternifolium
CTTGGCATAGCTTATTTGGTTACTTCCATTACTGATTATTATGGTGTCAATTGTGATGGACTAATTGTTCTCATGCCTGAGTTTCTTAATCATCTTCATTTGATGAGAGCTGAGATATAGACATCCCAACATAGGAAGATATCAACGCTAAATCACATGTGAAGCACAAGATAGTATAAGCTAGTTCTAACTTAGCACCACCTTACCAATAAGTTGAAGAATCAACTAGTAAGGAGTCTGAGGAGGAAGAAGCAATAGGATGGGAGACAGTGTTGAATGTGGTTCCATACAATAACAAACATCTAAAAGGGATGGCATAAGAATAACAACGACAGTGCTGAGACATACGACGAATCTACAAAAACTTTGCTACTCAAGGCATTCAAATACCTTCTCCAAGATGATCACGACCTCAATCACCGTAATAAGTTAATGCTCTGACCTTTTTTTTCCTTTTACTTTTATTTTGCTTGTCATTTTTTACTTTCCTTTATGTGTTGTTTGTTCTCCTCACATTGAGAACAATGTGTTGCCTAAGTATAGGGAGGTTTGTAATGTTATTGCCATCATGAGTGTGAATTTTGCATGTCATGTTGTTATTTTTTTCTTAGGTTGGCATAGCGTGTAGCATAAGTTTGAACTATGTGAATGTGTCAATGGCTATAACTTGATAGAACTAGTTTATCTTTAAACATAGTCTTTTAAGTTGTAAAGATATATTAGCTTATGAAGTTTGTGTTATAAGTATCTTTGGTCAAATATGCATATTAATTAGGATATGATGTTAGTTTGTTCACCTTAGGAAAATTTTCACGTGCATTTATAATTATAAGTCAATTAAAAAAGTAGCATCATTAGTAACGTTTCATGAGGACAATTGGCTAAAAGAAATGAGGTAGGCTATGTGAAATGTGAAAAAAAATGTGTTTGATAAGTAACTATTCTACTGGCCTTTGGGTTATGAATAGAGCTAGTAGCCAGTTGACAATGTGATATAGCTGAGTAACGAGGGACAAATGTTTTCCTTCACGTTAAAAGGTTAGAATGACATTCCAACTAAGCTAATTAATAAAACAAGATCTAGTTGCGTAACTGAGGGACATTCTCCACAAATGTTTGCCTTCACGTAAATAAAATTTATGAAAATGATGTTTAAATAAATCCTGCCGATCTTTGAAAATAGCAAGAATTTTAATAAAAAGCTAGTTAGCGATAGTTATAATTTTAATTGACTACTAGTTGTCAATGTGTGTGTAAAAGTACCTTAGATAAATAAATATGATGTTACGGCCTTGATTAGTATATATATTCAATCCGAAATACTTAGCCATTAATTACATAAGTTAATAAGTTGGACCAACTTAAATGATTGTTGTTTGAGGTTAAATTGGTTTCGTGAAGTTAGATGCCATTGTATCATTATTATATGTGCATGAATGTATGCGTTATTGTTTAGTGTGTTTGAGTTTGTTTTTGTTTTGTTTTTTCTTAAGGACAACCAAAAGTTTAAGTATGGGGATGTTGATAGTTATAGTTTACATATGTTTTAGTAGGAGTTTTAGTGTGTTTATAGCTATTGATTAGATGATTTTTACATATCTAGGCTTATAATTATGTTAATGTGATTGTGTTTTTATTTTTTTAAGTGTTATGTGGTTTAGGGCATGATGTTAGAACTTAATCTTGTGTTCTTAAGTTTTTTTGATGTGTTTGTTAGTGTATGAACTTAGATAAATGAAGGTTGAAGGAAGTTGGAACAAGTTTGGGCTAAAAGACAAGGCTACAATCGTGACATGGGTGTCATGGTCATGACAAAAGATTCTTCCCAGGATCACGATCTTGAAACCCCATACCATGATCATGACAGAAGCTTATTTGTCAACGTCATGATTGTCACAGAAGCTAATTTGTTAGTGTCATGATCATGACAGGTGCTTACCAAGCGTAGGGATCTCCTATTGTTTTAATGTTTGGAGGGTTTTTTTTGGACAATTGGACATAGGTAAAACCTAGACTTTACCCTAAATGTTTCAAAAGAACATAACAAGACTTAAAAGAAGACCTAGCTTCCATTTTCCAAATTGAGAAAGAACTTAAAGGAAGATCAAGAACAAGAGAAGAGAAGAGGAGCTTTTATAGCAGCAGTCCAGCTACTCCAACCTAATCTATGCAAGTTTTTTTCTTATTTATCTTGTTTATTTACTTCCATCATGATGTATGAATTGGAATTGAGGATGTTGAACATATTGAGGATGTTGAACATATTGATGATGTTCTAATTTCATTTTAGGTTTTATTCTTAAATCATTTTGTAACTTGATTGCTTTTGATGCCAATGAAATGATTGGGTATTTTGATGTTTATTGTCACACATACTTCGATAATAAATTGAGAGATTGAATCGATAGTAATATGATTAGGTTAGGTAAAGAGAGTTAACAACCTCATAACTCATAAAATATCAAATTGATAATCATATAAGGAGAGATCTTATTGAGGACCCAATTATCCCATAAATCGCTTAAGAACTAGTTAAAGAGGTAGGTTGTTTTTGTTAATCGAAAGATTGCAAAATTATAATTTTGAAATCAATTAGGGATTATTAATTAGGGTTAAATGATTGGATCTTGAGAGAGAGTAATCAAAGCTTCAAAATCTAGGATCAATACCAATTAGATTAAAAGTGGTTAAGGTACCAAAATGAAAATAGAATGAATCCTATACTCTTATAATTGATCTATCTTGTTTTATTGCAACATATTATTTGTTAAGTGGTTTAGTGCTCTGTTTGATTTAATTGTGTTAATTTCATAATTTTAATTTCATTCAACTCATATTTGAGTGCTTAATTTTCTGGTTATTTTATTTTCGTTTAAATCACATTTTTACAACCTCAGATAAAGTTAATATTTAATTAGTTTTAGTTAATTCCTCATGGGATTGACACCTTAATTACTACGAGTTATGATCTATATACTTGCAAAATATTGAGGGCTTTACATTAGATAAAACTTGCTCAATAGGTGTGCTTTATGTAATAATGGCCTATAATCATACATTCATCTCTTTTTTCAGTGCATATACTCTAGCAAAGCTTAGAGAAGAATAATGACTTTATGTGGAGTGGAAAATCCTCTGTCTAAATGGTCTAATATTGTATAATGGAACCAAAGATCATAAATATGTTTGAACAAGACAAATGGTTAACATAAATAGCACTATCCTATCTGATTAATGGTGTATGGAATGGAAGAAACAACATAGCCCACATGAGCATAAACCATAAAGTAAAAGATTTCATCAAAATTATATCGAACAAAATTAGATTACATCTTAGACAAACATAAGCATAAAATCAACTTTGAAACTAAAACCTTATAGGGAATATAGGGAATCATCTAGCTAAATGAGGGATGGAACAAATAGCAATATGTAACCTCTTCCTTTTGGATGTTCTATTCATTAATTTTTCATTGTAATTACTTTTAGAATTGTATTGCACTTATGTGTATCCACATTTTTCGATGAAATCATCGTTTTTCTTTAAAAAGAATGTTGATCGATACATTTTCTTAAGTTTCTTCTCCCAAAATTTTAGGGTTTTTATTAAGGATTATTTATGAACTCACTGAAATTTCCTTATAATAGTTGCTTAATAGCTCATACAATTGATAGTTTTTAAATACTTGTGTTTAAGAAATAGTTGAGCAATATGCAATATTGTTAAAGTCCCTTTCTTTATTAGATGAAATATAGAATGTATTGGATCACATTTAACTATTGACGGTTACATTTAAATGAATTTACTATTTTTAATATGAAAATATATGCAAAAATGCCCATTTTAGAACTATCTTTCTTTAGACTCATAAAAACAGAAATTTCAAAACTGAAGTAAAAAGGGATCTAAAAAAATTTATGAATTCTCATATAGGTTTCTCTTTATAGATTATTATGTGTAAATTTTGAATAATAAATTTCATTAATAATTAAAATAAAATGGCTTAAAGGATAGATTCATTTATTTTCTATTATAAAATAAATTTTTTTGGTTGATAAAGACATATGATCACTATCAATTATTATCTTTGTATAAGCTCATAAAAATATAGAAGTAATGCGTAGTATATTGCTAAGAAGAGAGGGTTATTTTCTATGTTTAGTTTTGATGCATATTCCTTCTTAGGTTGCTCATCTTGCTCTTGAATTCCATTACCTACTACCTTCTTATTGTTTTTCCTATTCTTTGACCCTTGCTTAAATCATACACTACTTTGTTTTGCATTCTTTTCTTACTTCCTACCTGCTTTCTTATCTATAATTTTTGTAGTTCTAGCATATATTTCCATCATCACATTCTCCCTCCTTCATGTTCTTTCCTTTCTTCAACATCCCATCTTTTGTTCATGATTTTCCTTTTTTTCCCTCCTTACTTCTTATTTTCACACTTCAGTTCCCACCTTTATCTCTAACTCAATCTTCTCCCTTTTTTTCCTATCAGTTTTTCATATCTTTCCATTTTTGGTAACATTTGAGCCTAACATATAACGTTCCTAAAAACTTCCTGCCTTTAACCAAAACTAGCCCTTCCTTATCCTATCCTTCCTTCTCTTTACCTTCTTATACTAATACTTCTCCTGATCCCACTTTGATGGAGGATCAAACTTTTATGACTCAAGAATTGTTCTCAATAAAAGAAAAACAACTTTATATGGTAGGTGATTTTAGGCTTTATTCTAAGCTATAATATTTCCCTCGAGGGAGGTTGGCATAGAATACTATGGTGGCCCCCTCTTAAAATTTTGAATGATGGAGCAAAAAAATGGGAATAAACATTCATCGATTTTTTAATGGATAAAAAGCCCTTATATCATTTGATGAAATCTTTTGCTAATCTCCAATCTAAAAAGCATATATTAGAGGAAGTGATGGTCGACAAGGAAAATATGTTCGTCTTTAAATGTGGAAGTTCCTATCATGAAAAGAAGACTATAGATATCGATATATGGCATGTAAACAATAACCCTATCTTTAACAAAGTTTAAAGGTATAGACTTCAAATAGAGTAGATTATGTTAAACCAAATTTCAATATGGATAAGCATAGATGGAGTTCTAATAGAGTATTAGACAACAGAAGGCTTAAGTTGCTTAGAATATTTTATTTGGAAGTCTCTCTATTTTATGAAGCCATTACTAGCATCAAAAGGATTAAATTTACTAAGATTTATATGCTAGTAAATACTCAATGTGATCTCTTTGATGAAATTCCCTTACTCAAACTAAATGATAGCTATGAGATTGTGGACAATTTTAATAAATTTATATATGCATGAAACCCCGAGCTCTTTTCTCAGAAGATAAATTAGAGACCGACAAGAAGGAGATTCATTAAGGGCAATTGTGAAGAGCTCATAAAGAAAGAACTTGACCATGCACTATGGGAAATGGTGAGGCCCATGTAACCCCTTCTTCACAATATAACAATTTTGATGCTAATGTAAAAAATAATACTAATCTGAATGAGGTAAGAGAGCCAAGTTGTAACCACTCAAAACAATTGGATCCACAAATCAATTCCTCCCATAGAATTAAATCACAATATCTTATATCCTTAAGGATTAAAGTTTTTGTAAGGCTAAACATGTCTTTTGTACCTCAATGTTTTACAAAAGGTCGAAGTGATTTCCTACCGTTATCGCTGGTACCACTTTGCACCATAACATTAATAAAATAATACTTATTGCCTCTTGAATAAATAAAAAAATATAATAGAGATAACGGTAAGGGCTAATTTATACTTTTCATGAAACTTTAAGGCAAAAATCACATGAAATGTAAGGTAAAAATGACATGTTAAACTAATGTTTAAAGAAATCATTTTTATGATTACATCAACGTTTGATTGGTCCATATTACCTGGTTGTGACTTCAAATAATCTAAAATGATGACCCATATACTAAAAATTACCAAAAAACTTTTTTAAAAATTTAGGGTAATATTAGTACCATTTTGAGAAGGCATAATGTAATACCATAGATAATGGTAGGAATTAACGTAGAATATTTAGGAAATGTTAGGAGATTTTTTGCAACTAAGGAAATGGAAGGAATTAGGGGTAATACAAAAAATTAATAGTCAATTCTACCCCTCTAAATAGTCATTAAAATCTGACCATGATATTAAATTTAATATTGTTACAAGGAGAAAGCATAATAAGAAGAAAAAACGCCCTTTTATTTACATGACAATCATTTCTTGGAATTTTAGGGGATCAATTCTTCCTCAAAGCAATTAGCACTTAAAAATTTTATCATAAATAATAAGAGCTATGGGATGGTGGAGGATTTTGATAAAGCTCCATATGTTTAGGGAATAGAGCTCTGATCTTAGAAGAAAATTAGGAGACCAACAAAAAGCAAATTCATTAAGAGGGATTATAAAGAGCTCATATAGGGAAGCATTAAACCTTACAATATGGAAAATAGTAGGGCTCTAGTAATCCCTTCTTCATAGGATAACACTTTGGATGCCAATGTAAGACTTTATGCTAATCTTAATAAGGTAAGAGAGATAAGTTGTAACCCCTCAAAAAAATTTGGATCTATAAATTAATTCCTCCCCAAGATTTGAATCATATGGTCCTATACCCTCAAAGATTGAAGTTTCTAAAACTAAGGAAGAGGAAGAACTCAGAGGTAATACAACTGACCAATACTCATTAGACTCTACTGCTCTTAAAAGTTATAAGGAGTCTAATTAGATTATTAGGTTTAAGATTGCTATGAGGAGAAAATCTAATAGGAAGAAAGAGGCTCTTCTTCCTTTTTATTTACATGACAATTCTCCCTCAAAACAATTGGCACTTAGGAATTTTATCACAGATAGTAAGCTAAGTCTTTTTTGGAAACTAAGTTGAAGGAGGGAAATGACAAACATCTAAAATTCTTAAGGAGTTAATGGTAAGTGATAACTGATCACTAATCTAATTACAATGGAAAAATTATAGCTATATATGACGAGGAGAAGATTGAGGTGGTTAACTCTTTTCATTATAGATTAGTTGATTCATTTATTAATTAGGATGATGCAAGAATAAGTATAAATACGTACATCATTTATTTATCTTTGCAATCTTAGATTTTAAAGAACGGCTCTTTGGAACAAACTTAAAGACCTGAGCTCTTTTACAAAGTCCCCTTGCATCATCCTAAGGTACTTCAATAACATGTTGCATCCTTTTGAAGTCGAAAAGAACTCTTATTTTAGGAACTATTCTGAAGACCTCAAGGATTTTACTACTAACATCCAAGTTATTAACCTGAGCATAGATGGGAATTTCTTTATATGGTGTGCAACTAAAAAGGGATATGGTTGTTGAGGGAAAAACTAGATACGGATATGGTTGATACGGAACGGTTGCAAACATTTTTGGATAGTAAAGCCACTTTTCTTAATGCATTATTTTCTAGCCATTCTCTAATTATTGCCCAAGGTTCTAATATTCCTGTTAAAAGAAGCTTTCCCTTTATATTTAAAAACTACATTGTAAACTTGTATGGTTTTGAAATTTTTGTTCTAAAGGGTCTTACTAATGATATTCAAGGATATAAACAATTTGTTAGTGTGAAAAAGCTTCTTAGTGTACAGAAGGAGCTCAAGTCCCTCAATTGAGAGAAAGTGGGAAACACTCCTTAGCTTATGTTAAATACAAATGAGAGGCTCAATAGAGCTCATTCTGATCTCTATCTAAACCTTGGATGCCTAACCCTTCAAGATAAAGAGAAAGAGGCTCTTCAAGATTATATTCAGGTTATCAATTTTATCACTCTTTCTTAATGCAAAGATTAAAAGTACTATAGCTTAAATATAGGGATAATAATTAATCTTCCTTTCTATAAATCAATTATCTCAATATGACTTTTAATATAATAATGGCCTTAAAGAGGTTTTGTCCTTTTGACCTCTTAAAAAGAAATCCAACAGGAAGCTTTCATCTTATTCTTTAATACTTTGGGGGTTTCAATTGCTATAAGCTCATTAGTTCAACTTCTTAAAGTTATAAAATAGAATTAAATTTCTCCTCAGGAATTATAGTTGCTCTTCAGAACTTTTACAAAGAACGAAGTGAAAAGAGCTCTATTTTATCTCATTGCTCGTAAAGAACTAGGAGTAGATGACTTGAATTCTATAATATTTTCCATAAACCTTGGCATCACATAAAGGAGATGGTGGCAAGAGTAATTCTAGAATTTTCTAGGGAAAGGAAACTATTAAAGGAGTTTAATAAAACTTTAATTTGCCTTATTCCTACTATGTCTAATTTCTATTGACTTTGCTTGCTTTCATATCTTGATTTTGGTTACAAATTCTTGTGTTTTGATCCAAATTAGAGATTAATTGAGTGAAAATGGTGTGAATATTGCATGCATGTTAATTGAATTATTTTGTGAATTTTGCATGAAAAGAAAAAAAGAAAGGTGGTGAGTAAACTTCCCACCACTAGCCCTCGCGGGGGTGACAAGCATAGTCAGCCCCGTAAATACTCCTTGGTACTCGCTTTAATTTTGATACGTGGCGACTGCAGGGGTTACGACTTGAAACCTTAAACCTAGAGTCATACTACAAATAGAAAGAAAAGAAGAGGGTGGCCACATATTCTGACATTCCCCATTTGATCATTGGACACACATTCCGGACATAGACTCATTTGAGGACAAAACAGATAGAGAGAATGAATACAGAGAAGGAAAGCAGAGAAGAGCTTTGACTGAGAAGATAGAAGAGAGAAAGAGCATAGAAAGGAAGCAAAGATTGAAGAAGCATGAGTAGTCGATCATCTAGGTGAGAACAAAGCAAAAGCAAAAGACGAGAGCCAATATAGGAAGCTTGAGAGTGGCTGGAGATCACAGCAGCTCCCTCATTTGAACACTTGTTTACTCATTCTATTTATTATTTCTCTATTGCTTTATTGAGCTTACTCTTATGTTAGTTGATGGACTCATACTCTGTTAGCTTTTGATAATTTATTTCGATTATTCGCTTGACTTATTTCTTTAATACTTCTCTTATGCTAATCAAGATGGGATTGAAGTATTTGAATATGATGAATCTTGTTATTTCTGTGATGGGCTAATCTCTTTTTCCTGAGGATTAATGTAGCTACTTTAGTCAAATATGCCTGATTGAGGGACTATGATGTTGTCTTATGTTTTCTATAGTTTTTGAGCTAAATGGATGTAATATCATAACCAAACTTTGCATCATTTTGGTATTAAATGAAGGATCGAGAGAAGAAGTTTAAGATGGAACGAGAAACTACAAATGATTAAGTTATAAATTAGAAATATATTAATTTAAATGGGTAATTATTAGTTGGTTTAATAATCAATTTGGATGATAAACTTGTCGAGTACAAAAATTAGATTAATTTGTTATTTAAATTGACTTTAAAACCTAATTTGTAATTTTAAGAAGACAACTATCCAATCATTTCCCCTTCTTCATGCATAGGAGATTAAATTAGTGAAATTAATTCTCAAGAATTTCCCACTTCAATTTATCAATTTGTTTTTGCTCCAAGTTAATTTCGTTTATTTTTTTGTTTAATTTGGTGATTTTCTTGAAAGCCTTCACTCAACAAATCGAAATAGAGTGTTTAAAATTACATTTGTTTTATTTTTGTTTAAGGCTAATTTAAGTGAACCAATTTCCCCTCCATGGGAGACGACCTTAGGTAATCAACTACAACTATGTCATATACTTACAAGTAATATAGCCTAGGTATTTTTAGAACTTATTTTGTGCACAACAAGATTTTGGCAGCATTGTCGAGGAGGTGTTTAGTGTTTACACTTAATTTAATTTTGATTGTTTTGTCAATTGTATTGTCTATTCACGCATACATTTTTGTCATTATATTTGATTGAGTTGATTTAGTTATTTTCTTATTAATTCACTGTTGTTTTAATTTAGTTTATACAAGAAAGGAGGTCTCGAGAAGGTGAACTTGCTCCCTTTATTGATAACATGCATTGGATAAGAGGACCTTCAAGAGACTTTAAAGAAAATCTCGAGGGACTCAAACCAAAAGATCAACAGATAGGTGTAAGGCAGCTAGTAATGAAGGAGTATGCTAAATCCGTAATTGGTACTACCACTTCATGCATATGTTTGGGAGAGGTAGCCAAAAATTATGAATTTAAGATCATCCACGAAAACATGGTGCCATTTTTCCATGGTGTTCCCAATGAAGACCCTTTAAACTTTATTCAGGAATTCGATACTACTCTCTAGACATTCCTATTATAAGGCCTAAATGAAGACCAACTTAGGATGAGGTTCTTCCTATACACATTAAATGATCGGGCCAAGGGATGACTAATAACCCTTCCATTTGCTTTATTGACTACATGGGAGGAGGTGTACAATTAATTCATTGGAAAGTTCTATTCCCATCAAAAGACTTGAAAGTTGCAGCCAAAGATAGCAAACTTCATCAAACTTTTGCTTATTTAGTGTCCACACCATTATTTTCCACTCCATATACAGAACCGGTTCTTTTATGATGGATTGACATAATAATGTCAGTACACAGTGGACAATGCAGTAGAAGGAGCTATGGGAGAGAAGACTACCAAAAACCCATATGAGATCCTCAAAATGTTGGGGGCTAATTCTCAAAATAAGAGAGTGAGGGAAGAAAAACATGAGTTTATAAAGTGAGCTTGAATCAAACACTGGCTATATAGTTAGCTAGGTTAATAAGGCATGTAAAGATACTAACTACAAGACTACCCCAAAATGTTCCACATCAAGAGGTATGTGGTATGTATGGAACTTGTGGTCATGGAGCTAATATTTATTCGTATTCTTGTGAGCCTTTTACATATAGGGAAGAACAAGTGGACTCACTCAACAGTTGTCAACCAAGGAAGCGAAATGATTTGTACTCAAACACCTACAACCCTGGTTGGAGAAACCACCCCAATTTTTCATGGAAGACCAATAATCCACCAATATAGCCCCAACCATAATATTAAAATTTTTAGAGGCCAAATTATTACTAAGTGCAATTCTCACTTCAAAACCCACCAAGCAAGCCTTTTTTGGAGGAAAACTTAAATGTGTTTACTTAAGTTACAACTCAAAATCATGAGAGATTTGATTCTTTGGAGGCATCTATAAAGAGGATTGAGATCCAAGTAGGGCAACTCGCTGCTCAAATGTACAACAAACAAAAAGAGAAGTTGCCCAGTCAACCTGAGCAAGCCCAAGCAGTTACTATTCTAAGAAGTGGTAAGGTGATTGATAATGATGTTGAGATCCCTTCTAATCTGTCTGGTATAGGTAATCAAGAGGAGGAGAGCCTCACCCATGAAAACGGTGAGCATAATGAAGGAAGCAATAGGCACAACTTTTTAATTCACGTTTAGAAAGGTGAAAAATTAGGCCATGTAATTGACTACAATGAAGGACCAAGGCTGCATAAGACGACTAATCCTTATAGACCATCGATTCAATATCCAAACCGCCCTAAAGATTCAAAATAAAATAAGCAATTTTCTGATTTATATAACATGTTTTCAAAAGTTAACATTAATCTGCCTTTGTTAGATGAGATCAAGAATATTCCAGCTTATGTGAAGTTCTTCAAGGAACTAAGCACCAAAAAATGGAAGTTTTAACCAAACGAGAGGGTGATATTTTCAGAGGTTGAAAATGTAGTGCTTCAGCAGCAATTAACCCCAAATTGAAAGACCCAGGCAGTCTTCTTGTGCAAGTGTCAATGGGTAATGA
>JANIIA010042121.1:0-11796 GCA_027478495.1 Erythroxylum alaternifolium
TTTCCTAAGCTAAATGTACATTTTAATTCATCAATTTTCCAATTGTAACAATTAATTCCAAATTTACTAATTATAATCTACCAAACCAAAATTCAAGACATAAACGATACATAATTCACATCATGATCATTTTAAACCTTTCATACCCAAGAACATGTCAATTGAGTGTGCATACAATCTTTTCAATATTTCCTAAATCATGATTAATGTGTTTATATGAAGATTATGCATGTGAATGAAATGCATTTTATAAAGTCTCAATGATATTACTCATGTGCAATAGTCTAAGATTCTAACCCTTAGTATGGAAACAAGCTATTACATAAGACACCTAGAGAGGCGACGATTTTTGGTGAAGGGACAAAGAAAACACAAGAATATGTCAAAAGATCCATTAGATTACAACATCAAACCTTAAAATTGTAAAAAGAGTCCATAAAAGAAAAAGAGATTTAGAATTATGATTCCTTTGTTTTCTATTAGTTTTTCTTCATGTTTACCTTTGACTTCATCTTTTATAATTAGTAACTAAACGTAAATAGTTTCTAGGTGTGATGAAACCTAGTTTGGGATAACAATATATTTTAATCTTTTTATTCATTGAAAAAATATTGATTTATTATTTGTGATTCAATTATGCGTTTGTGATTAAATTATATGTTTTACTCTTGTTCTAATATATCTGGAATATTAGTGCAAGCTTTGATTTCACATGATTGAGATTGAGAAATCCTTTTGTAAGAATAAATCTACCATGATTGAAAGGAGTTTCATGAAAAATTAGAGATGGGCTAACATAAATCCTTTAGATTGGGGTCAAACCTAATAGTAAAATTCACAAATTAATAAAGTATTCTTAAGGATTCTAGCTAGGAAGGGTTCTATTAGTCAGTTGATGGATTAGTTATTAGTAGTCTTGAGAGAGTTATTAACATTAGATAGGAATTTCTACAGTACAATAATCAATAATATGATTACATGATAAAAATTTAATAATATCTAAAGATTCATAGGAGGATTTATCACTTAGACACTACTATTTGATATTGATTTTATTCATATTTTACTTATCTTGAGTTCATAATTATTTAATCTTAATTTATTTTATTTCTAGTTTTATTTTTAATTTAAAACCAAAATCAGATTCTTAAGTTAGCTAATAGAAAAGGGGTAATTACTAGTAATTACAGTATTTATGGGATTAATGGACTCAGAAATTGAAAGAAAAGCACACAAAAATATTCATAGAACATGAATATGAGAGTTTAAGCTAGGCCTTCAAATAAAAGTCTTAGGAGGTTGAGTAGACACCAAAGAATCTCACAATATGGATGACCAACCGAGGACTATGTTTAACTATACTAAACCAGACTTGATTAGAGCATAGTCTAACATCATAAGACCAACTGTGAGTGCCAACAACTTTGAAATAAAACTAATTATCATCCAGATGATGCAACAGTAAGTATGACTTGATGGAATCAAAGATGAAGACTTGAATGTGCACATCTCTAATTTTCTAGAGATCTGTGATACTTTTAAAATCAATAGAGGTAATGATGATGCCATTAGATTGCAGTTATTCTAGTTTTCTTTAAAGGAAAGGTAAAATAATGGTTAAATTTGATGCTATGATTTTTACTGACCGCATGGGACCAAGTGCCAAAGAGGTTCTTGTTGACATATTTCCCACCAGCAAAGACTACTAAACTGAGGAACAACATCTCCTCTTGCTCCGAAGTTAAAGGTGAATCGTTAAACGATACATGGGAGAGATTTAAAGAGATGTTGAGAAGATGCCCGCACTAAGTTCTTCCACTTTGGATGTAAATCCAAATGTTTTATAATCAGCTTAATCAAAGCAGTAGGCAGTCACTAAATGTAGCAGCTGAGGGGACACTGAATAATAAAACACTAGAAGTGGTCCACAAATTAATAAAAGACATGTTGTTAATGATTATTAGTGGTGCTTATCTAAAGTATGAATTAATAAGCCAATAGGAGTTTATGAAGTGGATGCAATAGCATAATTGGCAAGCTAAGTGGAAGCCTTAAATAAGAAGATAGATAGACTTAAAATGGCCCCATAAGTTCGAGTGATGCAATATAAGGTGTGTGAGTTAGAGCATCAAGGTCAAGATTGTTAACCAGTACAACATAAGCACGTGGACTATTTGAGCAATGCTCCTAAACCCCAAAATAATCCATATAGCAACATATACAATCCAGAATGGAAGAATCACCCTAAATTTTTTTGGGAAAATAAGGGCTAAGCAAGAACTAACCCTCCATCTAGATTCCATCAGCAAGCACCTCAACTAAGAAGCCTAGGTTAGAAGATATGTTTTTGAAATTTCTCAGAGAATGAAAGCTTCCATTCGAAACTTAGAGATTTAGATTGACCAAATGAGTGAGAAAAAGCTCCAAGAAGTGAAGAAGATGACTAATGAGAGTCACTCAAAAGCTGAAGGTTAAAATCACCTAAAAATGTCAAGCAATATCATCCTGCCATTCATACGTTGTTAAACTGAAGAAAGATCAAATGGATTTGAAGTTATGTAAATTTCTTTATCTTTTCAAACAACTTTAGGAAAACTTACCCCTTATTGAAGCTCTTGTGTAGCTACCAAAGCACGTGAAACCTTTGAAAGAAATAATATCAAAAGTGAGAAATTAGAGAAGTTAGATACTACTACTTTAAGCAAAAGAAGTTTAAAAGACAAAAAAATCAAACGGATCTAGGGAGTTTCCCTATTCCTTGTAAAATTGGAAGTATAAAAGTAGATAAGGATTTAGTTGACCTAGGGCCTGATATTAATATGATGTCATTATCATTATTTCAGAAATTAAGAATAGGAGAACTTAAATCGACTATGATAAATGTGCAACTAGCTGCTAGATCAACAAAATATCCTAGGAGATTTGTAAAAGATTCACCAGTTAAGGTTGATAAGTTTTTATTCCCAACAAATTTCGTGGTTCTTAATATAAAGGAGGATATAGAAGTACCTTTATTCCTTAGTCGACGCTTTTGGTGACTGCTAATTTAATTATAGATGTTGAAAAAGGCAAGTTAACATTAAGGGTGGGGGATGAAGAGGTCATTTTCAGAATTTCTAATGCCATTAATCATTCCCTTAAATTTATGGATGTAATTGCATATAATGAGTCTTATCATGATATTCTGCAGGACTCTATATGAAAAGATTCACTAAAACCTTCACAAGTTTAAGGGAACAAACCAAAAGAAAAATGGTAGGAAGCAATAAAAGGGGCCTAATTACAAGTCACAAAACTCATAGTAAGGCTATAAAAGCATAATATGTACAAGCCACCTTGAGCTTAAAAGGTAAGTTAAGCTAACGATGTTAACCTACTGCTACTTAGGAGGCAACCCAATCATTAGGATTTACTTTCATTAAGTTATCTTTATTTTCATATTTCGTAATTTTGTTTTTGCTATTTTTATTTTCTTTTATTCTTTTCATCCCTTTTTCTTTATATTTTGCAAAAATCTTAGTATCATATTAGATGGGCAATCCTAAATTTCATGATAATCAGAATCAAAAAATTGTACTACTTAAGGAAGTATCAAACTCCACTTTCTCGCTTTCAATATATTCTTATATTATGTACATTGAGGACAATGTAAATTTTTCAATATGGGGAAGGGGATCAATATTTTCTTAAGCTTATTATAATCTTGGTTGTTAAATTTAATTAACTAATATCCTAATTTAGTTGAAATTTTTCCATAAATACTTTATTTCGTTATTGAATATTAATTTGAATTATTATGCGAAAGGATGATAGTTAAAATAAAATTGCTTTTATAAGTTCTATTGTTAGTAATCATTGAATTAGTCAATTTGAATGAAAATTGCATATTATTTACAAACATAAAACTAATTTTTTTGTGAGCTTTTGAACCTAAGAACAATGTTTTCAAAAATTTTAAAGCTCTTTAATTCTTTCATGTATGTTATCATGCATAGTTGAATAATTCTAGAACTTGCTTTTATTGTGCATATTGAGATCATATTTTATTAACTTATAAGCATTAAAGTGATAAAGACACTTAGATTCAACACTTGTTTAAGCCTATTTCTTTGATAATTACCTTAAAATATTTTATCCTTTAGGAATAACCAAGTTAGAGCCATAGCCTTTTTCATTGATTATAACCCAAAATTTTAACCTTTATCCCATTTCTCTTTGAAGCCTTTTTTATTGTTTTGAAAACTAAAGGTTATTTATGCTACTTGAATGTCTAAAACTTGAAATTTTGAAAGGTCCAATCTTTCTTTAATTATGGTACATGATGATTCCTTAAAAATGATTAAAAAAATTTTACAAGCATAAAAAAAAGAAAAAGCATAGTACCAAGGGATTTATAATAAGAGGACCCGTAGATTGTTAACAAGTTTCTTGTAATGTTTTCTTTATAAATTTCCTTTAAGTTTATCATACTTTTATTTTCCCAATCATACCTTACCTAAGCCCTTTTACAACCTTATAAATACCTTTTAATTTTTGTTTCTAGTTTACATACAAATGGTGGAGATGTGATAATATTGCTAGCTTATCGTGAGAATTCTACTATACAGTAATTTGAGAGTTTGATAAACACTTAAATGACTTAAGCGAAACCTTAGTGAGGGTGTAAAGATTTGTTGTTTTGATTTCAAGATGATGATTTAAGGTACAAATGGAAAGGATATGATTAATAAAGGATGGGCATTATAAAGTTGAAAATTTCGATTATGATTTGCTTAAGAATAAGTAAAAGCTTAAATGAGGGAATGTTTGATAAATGCAATTTTGACTATAATTATACACCCATATTTTACTTCGTATTTTATATTTTTTGTATCTTTGGTACTTAATTCGCTCTAAATGCACTTATAGGTTATAATTGCCTTCATAGACCAAAAGGAAATGATTAAAAAGAAATTGTGGCATAAGACAAAGATTTAAAGTAACTAAGGATCTACACGCTCGTGTATAGAGATGATGTAAGTCTTTACAAACATGTGAATATTGAAGAAATTGATTATTGGTCATGGGTAGTTACATGCCTATGTATAATAAGATACACGATAATGCAAATGCCTATGTAAGTAACGTGTATATCCCAAAAACCTAGATTTTATTATAAAAGGATGTGAGTAGAGGAAAATTAAGAGAGTCGACTTTTACAGAAGTTTAGGGATGTAAGACATCCAAAGAGGTGACGATTTTTGTTCAAAGCTAAAGAAAATACAAAAAATAATTTAAGAGATTCATTAGATTACAACATTAAACCTCAAAATTGTAAGAACATTCAATAGAAGAAAAAGGAAGATTTAGGATTATGTTTCCTTTATTTTCTATTAGTTTTTCTTCATGTTTATCTTTGATTTCATTTTCTATGATTAGCAACTAAAAGTGATTAGTGTCTAGGTTTGATGAACCCTAGTTTAGGATAACAATATGTTCAAATATTTTATTCAATGAAAATATGTTGATTGATTATTGCGATTCAATTATTTGTTTTACTCTTGTTCTAATATATCTAGAATATTAGTATATGATTTGATTTCATATGCTTAAGATTGATAAATCCTTTTATATAAACATATCTACCATATTTGAAAATTGCATGCTAAGTTAGAGATAGGCTAATATAAATCCTCTATATTAGGTCAAACCTAGTAGTGGAATTCACAAATCGATAAAGCAATCCTAGGGGTTTTAACTAGAAAGAGTTCTATTAATCAACTAATGGATTAGTTGGTAATTGTCTCGAAAGAGTTACTAAAAAATATTAGAATTTTCACCGTCCAATAATCAATAATATGATTGCATGATAAAAAGTTAATAATAACTAAAGATTCTTATGGAGATTCATCACCTAGATACTACTATTTGATATTGATTTTCTTCATATTTTTAATCATCTTGAGTTCATAATTGATTAATATTAATTTAGGTTATTTGTTTAGTTTTATTTTTAATTTAAAACCAAAATCAGATTCTTAGGTTAGATAATAGAACAAGTATAATTACTAGTAATTATAGTCTTCATACTATTGACCTATACTTGTCTGGGCTAGCTATAGCTATACCATGCACTTTTGGATAATTTAATATTGACCTTAACCTTTGAGGATCAACCAAAATTCTCCCATTTTGTTGGCGATAATTCTCCCATTATAGAGGACAGGTTAATGCTCTCCTAACATTGATCTTCTTTTTTATTATTATTAATTAATTTAATTCTTTCTTTAAGGAAACTTGTCATGTAATTAAGCAAGATACATGTCCTCCTTTTTAGCTGAAAAATGTCACTTAATTCCTAATCTATTTGTCACTTAATTCTCCAAGCCATTTGTTACTCATTTTATAGGCTTAGTCATCCTAAATTGCCACATGTCAACTTGTCTTGCTACTTGAAATTTTTTCCTAGACTAAATGTACCTATTAATTCAATAATCTTCCAATCATGAAAATTAAGTCCAAATTACTAATTATAATCCATCAATTATTTTTACTGGTAAACCAAAATACAAGACATTAGAAATGCACAATCATGTCACAATCATTTTGAAACTTTCATACCCTAAAATGTGTCAACTGAGCGCATATAAAATCTTTTTATTCTTTTCTAAATCATAATTCATGTGTGTATACTAATATTATACATGTAAATGAATTCATAAAATTATCTCCTAAATATACCAAATTAATTATATAATAATGTAACTCATGTGACTCAGTAATCTAACACTCTAACCCTCAGTAGTTTTTGAAATCGACTATTACATTTTTCTTCTTTCCTTTTGTTATATTCATTAAACTTGATGTGTAAACTGAATTGGAAGATGTTATACACGTTGATGATGTTTTAATTTCATATTATAATTTTTTCTTGACTTTTTTTATGACTTGAACACTTTTAATTTCAATACAATGTTTTGGGTGTTGTGATATTTGTGTTTTCTTATACTTCAACAATAAATCAAGAGAGTGAATAGAAAGTAATCTGATTAGGTTAGGTAATGATAGTTAATGATCTAATAAGTCACACAAATATCTAATTGATAATCATAAAAAGAGAGATATTGTATAAGAACTTGATTATTTGATATATTGCTTAAGAACTAGTTAGAAACATTAGGTTGTTTTTATTAATTGAGAGATTGCATATATGAAATTTCATTATCAATTAAGGATTATTAACTACTGTTAAATTATTAGGTCTTGAGAGAGAATAATCAAAACTTCAGAAATCTATGTTTGACACAAAATTAAATAAAAAATGGTTAAAGGAACAAAATAATGATTGAGTGAATCCTGGACTTTCATATTTGATCATTCTTGTTTTATTATGGCAGCTCATTTGTTAAGAAGTTAAGTGCTCAATTTTGTTTGATTGCTTTAATTTATGATTATTTATTTTCTCTCAAATCATATTTCATAACCTTAGACAAAGTTAGGTTCATTTAGTTTTAGCTAATTCCCTATAGCATCGATACCTCAATTATTACAAGTTTACAATCTTTATATTTGCAGATATTAAGAGTTTTAAATTAGATAAAACTTACTCAACAAGTTTTGATGCCATCCTAAAGCAAAAAAAAAATATAGAACAAAGTCAAACAAACCAAACAATAACACATACATTCATGCAACATACACTAATGATACAATGGCATCTAACTTGACAAAACCAATTTAACCTCAATCAACAATCATTCAAGTTATTCCAACATATTAACCCATGCAATTTATGGATAAGCACTTTGGATTAAATATACATACTAATCAAGATATTAACATCATATTCATTCACGTAAAGCACTTGTAAACATACATTGATAATTAGTAATCAATCAAAATTACAACTATCACTAAGTATCCCTTCATGAAAATTTTTGCTATTTTCAAACATTAATAGGATTTATTTATTGAAACACCATTTTTTTTATTTTCTTTAGCATTAACCTAGTATTTTGATGCAAAGGCAAATACCTTGTCATGAATGTTCCTTGGTTACTCAACTAGGTCACGTTTTATTAATTACCTTGGTTGGAATGTCATTATAGCCTTTTGACATAAAGACAAACATTTTGACGTGAATACCCCTGATTACTTAGTTATATCACATTCTCAACTAGCTACTAACTCTATTCATAACCCAACATTTGTTTCAAAAGGGCCAGTGGAATAGTTATTCATTTAATAAGCATAAAAAAAATCATTTCACATAGCCTACCTCATTTCTTTTAGTTAGTCATCCTTATGAATGACTACTAATGATACTAACATACCCAATAGACTTATAATTATAAATGTATGTAACAAATTTCTTAAGATAAAAAAACTGACTTCATATCCTAATTATTATGCATATTTATCCAAAGATACTTAAAACATAAAATGCACAAGCCAATATGCCTTTACAAATTCAATGACTATGTTCAAAGCTAAACTACCATTAAGTTATTGACATTGAAACATTCACACAATTTACACATATGCTCACACCATGTCAAGTTAATCAAAAAATAAGACAATATGATATGTAAACTTCACACACATGGCATACCAATGCAAAATTCTCCCCATTTAGACAATATATTGTCGTCAATGTGAGAAAAACAAACAACACATAAAAGGAAATAAAAAATGACAAGAAAAACAAAAAGGAAATGTTATAGCAAAATAACTTATGATGTTTCAATAGTGATAGTGTTGGAGCTGGAACTTGGAGATACTTCCGGTCATCAAATTCTAGCAATTCACTATTTAAAAGATTAGAAAATAGAAATAACAAAATACCAATAAAATAAACTTATCCTATGCCTCCCAAGTAGCGCTTAGTTAATGTCATTAGCTTGACATATTCTTCCTCATATACTCAACCTTGATCAATTATGAGTGGCTTGCATCCACCCATGTTGCCTAATTTTAGTTTCATAGCCATAAATAAGCTACACATTGCAAGATAATAATAAGGACATAATTAATCAAATTAAGAAAACCTAGTAAGTCTAGTAATGTCCTCTTTGGTAACAAAAAGTCCAAAAAAAGAGAATAATGAAACTCCCTGAATCTTCTATCGAATCCAGTAGGTTGACTTCTAAGAAGGTGAACTGTTCTCTTTCTTCCTTAATCACCTTTGCCTCCTCTTCTTCTTCTACTTCATGAAGAGAGATGTTTGTATCTTCTTCAAGCTCTATCTCTGCCTTCATATGTTTGTCATTATCTCCTTCATCATCTTCTTGAACAAAGACTTCCTTATATTCTTCAAACTCAATCTCCACTATCATATGTTTTTTCCCTCTAGCTCCTTTAAAGATTCGACTTCGATGATTCTCATGAATGAGCTACCCTCCTTTGGATTCTTTAATATCTTATTCATATTGAATTTCACTTATTCAAGGATGAGGTTGTCTTCATGGACATTTACCAAAGCTTTTCCACTCAAAGTCTAGCATGACAAAATTGACAGGAATGAAAACTTATCCACTTTACAAGTACATCCCCCACCAAGCCTAATGGTTTCTTTATCGATTAGTCCACCAGTTGAATAAGCATAAAAGTTGGCTTCATATCTTTTAGCCTCAATTTCTTAAAATTCGACAAAAGCATAAGATTTATACTTGGGCCTAAGTCACATAAACATTTTGAAATCTCTAAATTTCCAACTACACAGGGTATCTTAAAGTTCTTTGGATCTTTTAACTTTAAGGGCATATGGTTGGTAATTAAGGAAATAGAAGTTTCTGCCATGGTTATCGTTTGGTCATCTTCCCAAGTTCGTTTGTCAGATAATGTCTTTAAGGAACTTCGCATACCTGAGCCTGCGTTTCAACACTTTCATAAAATACAAATAAATTTGCTATTTCTTCAACTTTTCCATGGACTTTGAGAATGGTACATCCAATTAGTTCTTCTAAAGTCTTTTTGGGAATGTTATTTTTGGTGAGTAAAGTGGAGAGGCAGTATAGGGAGGATCCTCGTTCTTTTCTTCATCCTTTTGCTTTTTCTCTTGATATTCTACAAGGTGGGTCTCAGTTTGTCTTTCTATTGGTTCTTCTATCTCTTTCCTACTCCTAAGTATGATAGCCTTAAATTGCTGTCTTGTATTTGTTTTAATATTGCTTAGAGGCTCCCCACACTTCTTTTAGACAATGCATTAGGTAGCTAGCCCAATTGAACCTCTAAGTTGTGACTAGAAGAAACATGATTTTCATTACTTAATTAAATTGCCCTTCGATCCTCTTCTGGGCCTCTTCCATGTTTATGAGCTTGTTTATGATCTTGTCCAATTTAGAATCCCATAAACTGGACTCATCTTGTCTAAGTCCTAGTTGGTCTTGATTTTCTATTTAAGTCTTTGCATTTTTAAACTAAAAGAAGTATGAGTGTTTCTGCCACCTATGATTGTATTTGTTCAAATAAGGATGATTATATCCTCGACCAAATTGTGCTTCATTGAATTTCAATTGCTCCACATCGTTGTTTTCTATTAGGAAGTAATCAGCTATGATATGACTCTCTTGTCCATATAGTTCGCATACTTGCTTAATTGTTTTGAATGGAGAGAACGAGGCAATTGTCAGGCTATTCAATTTCTTAGTAAGGTTGTTAATTTTAGCTTACAATGTTGTCACTGAATCTATCATAATCATTCCTTCTGGATCTAGGAAGGTTGACTACTATTTACTTTATTTCAACATACAAAGACAAATATTGTTTTTCATCTCTTCAAAAAAATTGTGTGTCGCTTGCTCTAGTGGTCTTGAAATTCCTTAATGATAGGCACTGAACCCTGTGCTCATAAATTCCATAAATGTCATTTGCTCTCCATGATGTATTTCCTCCATCATCATTCTCTCTATCTCTTCTTGGTTTTTAACTTTTTAGATTCTTTATTGTTTCCTTGTAATGTCCAAATTGATGTGTCTCCTACGTTGTGCCCAAGCTTCCTTATGTTTTTTTTATTTTTAATCTCTTATGATTGGGTACCACAATCACAAGAGAGGGAAACATTTCCTTAAAATAAAGGAATTCAAAAATTCCTAAACTAATTCCATAGCAATGACACCAAAAACATGTTGAGCAAGTTTTATCTAATGTAAAACCCTCAATATTCTGCAAGTATATGAATCGTAACTCATAGTAATTGAGCCATGATCACACGAGGAATTAGCTAAAACTAATTGAATCCTAACTTTGTCTAAGGTAATAAAAACATGAACTAAATGAAAATGAAAATATCCAAAAAAAATTAAGCAATCGAGTATGAGTTGAATGAAATTACAATTCCAAAATTAAAAAAATTAAATCAAATAGAGCATTAAATCACTTAACAAATGAGATGTCTTAATAAAACATGATAGATCAATTATAAGAGTATAGATCCATTATATCATCATTTTGCTACCTTAACCACTTTTGATTCAATTGGTATCGATCCTAGATTTCCAAAGGGTTAATTATTCTCTCTCAAGATCTAATCATTTAACCCTAATTAATAACCCTAAATGATTTTAGAATTCTAATTTTGTAATCTCTCAATTAACAAAAGCAGCCTACATCTTCAACTAGTTCTTAAGCGATTTATTAGATAATCAGGTCCTTACATAAGAGATGTTGGACCCCGATTCTCTTCTTACTATATGTTGGGGAGTAATTTTATTATTTTGTTGCGATTAGGTATAAATTATAATGTATTTGGGAGTAGAAAATTTTTTTTTTAAAGATTGAAGGATTAAAAAGTAGGAATTGAGATTAAATTAGAAAGCA
>JANIIA010042132.1:0-11796 GCA_027478495.1 Erythroxylum alaternifolium
TTATTAGGCATTGAATAAATATATATGGATATATTTATTGGGCTAGAGTGAATTAAGTTGTCGGGCTTTTATTATATAAGATATAATGGGCCAAAACTTATTGGGCTTTAATGGGATTAGGTTTTCACTATAAATAGAGAAACTTAGGTCTCATAAGAAAGAAACACCATTGTAATACAAAACCCTAGCCACCATTCGAGAGAAGTGCGTGCGGCATTTGGAAAGAGTTTCAGGACGTGCTAGCACACGATAGTCACATCCCAGATCATGCATACTCATGTGGATACCGGTAGAGGACATTCGCGTGTAGCAGTATCTACGAATCCCAAAAAACAACCACCAATCTGTGTCAAAAAGGTATTTTTACGCATCCTATATGTTTTCGGTTATACATCGTGCTGTGTTATGGTCTCTTCCGCAGCGTATTGTGAATACTCAGGCCATATGCAATCCAACAAGAAGTCGATCGAAGAAGTCACTGCTTAAATTGGCAAAGAGCATCCAAACTTGTTTGAAAGACTCCCTTAGTCTGATCAACTTCAACAAAGAAAGTGACATTGCTATTAAGATTGGATGTAGTAGACAGTGAAGATGTCCCAGAAGAGGATAAGGGCAAGTTGATTACCTAAGCTTTCTTTTTGACATTTAAAATGCAAGGAGAGATATGCAAAAGATACATGGGTTTAAGTACAACAGATTCAGTTTGAGGAACACCATGTACATACATAAATAGTGTAATTAAGTAAAGCAAACATAACAACAATTGTTGTTTGCTAACAGCTGCAATTATGGCCTCAATAATAAGCCACTCCAAATTGCATTTAACCCTTGTGCTGATTGCATAAACAAGCTTTGGTTGAGCAGGATATACAATAACAGTGTGGGTACTTGGTAACCAGTTGGCCAATAGAAGCTTATAAATGACAAAATACTTTTGGGAGAAGTTGGAAGCACAAAGTGCATTAGTAGACGACTACTCAGACAAATTTTCACCCATTAAAACACTAGCCAATATGTCATTAGTCACAATAAAATCATCTTCATATAACGAATAAGTTCTAACCAATTTTCCCCTAACATAAACTAGATGAAAACATATAGTAGACAGAGCCAGCACATTTTTATCCAAATTGAAATGGAATTCCCAAACTAGTTCAGCATCGAAATGCTTAGGCAATAATGCACAAGTAAATAAGTTTCATTCAATCAACAAGGTATCCAAATTAAATCGTTAGTATTCAACTAAATTGACGTAGTGATTAAGAACAAACCCGGCAGTGGCAAGAAAGTCCCATTTCTGTTCTGCTATTGAAGAGTAGAATTTATAGGACAGAGCTTGCTCCATTGAAATCTAAGCAGGACTTTATAAACTAGACGGTCAAATTAATTTCTAAGTAATATGTTTCATAAGGCATCGAGAAGCAAAGAGTATGATGTAGCAAGTTGTAACAATACACAAAATAAACTAAATCTACAACTATAGTAGTGGTAAGTCTATGTCGATCCTATAAAGAATTTGTGTAAAGCTTTTGAAATGAAATCAATCTGTGATTAGTTCTAAGGGGCTTTCGATTGATTTTCTAATAAGAAAATAAAACAAAACTAGATTAATAAAAGAAAATTAAAAAATGCAAAAATAATGAAAAGCGATGAATTCAATAGGGACTCGGTTGTTTGGTTCAATCTTAGCCTACATCCAATTAAAAATATTTCATTGAATTTTTGTCCTTTTACCTCTTATAGCAATTATTAGTTGTAGGTTGATAATAAGCTCTGTTAACTCCAATTTTCCTTTAGGTCGTGTTTAATTAAGAAATGCTCATTAATTAAACCTAGCTATCAACAACTTAGGATACAATCTCTAGATTTAATTGGACAGTTGCATTATGATTAGGAAAATAGACCAATCTAAACAACAACCACATACACTCGAGTCATTTAACCTAAGTTATGTTATCCCTAATTATTCGAAATTGTTAGTTGCCACAAACAAATTTCAACATAACAATTGTAGGTTATATTAAAATTCTAGCAATGGGTTCATAAAAAAACAATCAAATGATAATGAGAAACACAATTATCTATACATGAATACCCAAATCATTTAATATAGGACAACATAATCAATCCCTAAGAGAGAAAGAAAAAGTGAGAGATCCATTTAATAGGGTTCTTTGGCATCAATGTCACCTCTGAACTGATGTCGGGAAGTCTATCTCTTAATCTTCTCCATGGGTCTCCAATGTTGTAGAGCTTTGCCTCTTTTTCACCTTCGAAAACCCCTCTGTCGAATTTTCAAATTTTTCCCAGACGAAAACATCTCTTTTTTCATCACCAAAATGTTGCCTTTATATGAAAATTTAAGGTTTTGGGGTAAGGTGGCAGAGAAGTTGCGGGTGTGACTGCTCTCTTACAGCTGTAAGTAGTGCCTCATAGTTGTGAGACACATTGTATGGGTATGAGAGATGTCTCAAACCTATGCAACCTATTTATGTTTGTGAGCCATCTCTTTATCCTTGTTCATCTTAATCTTTTCTTGTCTTCTTTTGGTTTTAATTTTCTTATTTTTGCTCCATGAAGGCAAGTGAGTGTGAATCTTTAGAAAATAGCTCAAATATAGTGCTTTTGACTCGCTTTAGCTTTTTTGCTTCCGATCTGTGTGTAAAACCATATATGAACTAAAGTGAGTATCTTAAACATTTCATATCATTAATCACTAAGTGTTATTAAATAAATATACAATCAATTAAGAACATATTAGGGTGCTTTGGTTTTGAGACAACTAAATGTATTAGAGTAGGAGCCCGGCAATGGCATCCTCACATGTAGAGGAAGGTTTCTCAGCAGACGATTCCTCAATCAGGTGAGATAGTACCTAATGTACATAAACATCAATAAATAATACCCAAAAGGATGAAGGATCGGGAATGTCAATAAGCTCCACTGAGGATGAATCAGCAGTAACAGTAGGTGTTACCTAACGTGGGTGCTGCCACAGGTCGCTGGAGCAGTAAAGTGGTCCTATGATAGGCGGTGGCACGAATTAGCCTCCTAACGGAGAAGTTTCGGAAGACCTCTCCAAAAGATAAGATGAAGTCAAACATTTGGACTTTCCCATTTGTGTGTTGAATAAAGAAATTTTCGATGGAGATGATGGTAAGGTGTGGCGGGAAGAGCGAGAGAGAGCCAAGAGAGAAGTTGTGGTAGTGAGAGAGATAAGGTTGTTAAAAATGAAGGTAAAATTTAATAAACAAAAAAGGGGGAGGGATATGCGACTGTAATTAAAAAAGTAAGAAAAAATTATAGTTTAAACTCCTTTTTATTTTTAAAAAATAATTACATCAATATACTTTAAAAATATAAAGCACGTAATCCCAGAGCCCCTCGAGGAGATTCCAACCTGATGGAATCAAGCGGTTTTGTTAAAATAGTAGCCAGTTGTTTCTAAGTTGTTTCATATGAAAGAACTGTAACATTAGTCTTCGCAAGCTCTCTAATGAAATGATACTTCAATTCAATATGTTTGGCTCTTGAGCAACTCCATAGTCTTCCAACATTTGCTTCATCTATAAAAGTTGAGAACAACAACTATAGGCTGCAATATATTTCACTTCTGCTGTCGACAATAGGATGGAGTTTTGTTTCTTACTATACCATGAAATCATCTTACCTTTTTTTGTCGTCTAAATTTTTGGCCTAATTTGTATCACTATAACCAGTTAGATAAGAAGTAGCATCATATGAGTACTATAGTCCAAATTCAGAAGTACCATTTACAAACATGATGATCTACTTTATCATAGTCAAGTGAGACTCTTTAGGAATGGATTGATAACATGCAGATACTCCCATGATATAACAAATATCAGTTTGACTCACCGTTAGATTAAGCAAACATTTAATAATGCTTCTATATAAACTCACATCAACATCTTTGCCATGATCATCTTTATTCAACTTTGTTGACACGCTCATTGGTGTTCTTACGTGACATGCATTCTCAAGGACAAATTTCTTCGCCAAATTCTTTGCATATTTGGTTTGTGACAGGAAGATACCATCTTTCACTTGCTTAATTTGTAACCCTAAGAAGAAATTCAATTTTCCCACCGTACTCATCTCAAACTCATTTATCACCATCTTTATAAAGTTTTACACCATTTTTGGATGAATGGAGCGAAACACAATATCATCAATATATATTTGTTTAACCATCAAATTAGATTTGAATTTTTTAAGAAATAAGGTCTTATCTACACTACCTCGTTTTTATCCTTGATTGGGTAGGTATTGCGTCAGTCTCTCATACTAAACCCTTGGTGCTTGCTTGAGACCGTAAAGAGCCTTTTTAAGCTTGAATACATTATCAACATGCACCAAATCAATGAATCGCTTTGACTGTTTAACATATACTTCTCATAGAAATCCATTCAAGAACATGCTCTTCACATCCATTTAGTAAAGTTTGAATCTTTTCACACGTGCTATGGAAAAAATAAGTCTAATTGACTTGCTACTGGAACAAATGTATCATAAAAAACAATGCCTTCAATTTGAGAATATCCTTTTGTAACTAACCTATCCTTTTTTATTGTCACATTACCTTTGTCATTGGTTTTGTTGCAAAACAATTGTTTTGCTCTAATCATGTTTACATCTAATGGCTTTGGCACCAATTCCTAAGCATCTTACGTTGTTTCTGTCCAAAATTCATCTTGCAATACTTCTTTCATAATCTTTGGTTTGAAAGAAGAAGTATAACATATAAGCCCTGCAAGTTCTCGATAACTTATCCTTTTCCTTTCTCTTATTTTCTTTCTATCATTAACTTCACCAATCACATTCTTAATAGGATGACTTCGTCTAATTCATGACGGAGGATCTCTATTGAAATTTCCTTCCCTTGAGTTTTTGTTATTCACAAAGATCATTTCTACATCAGATGTCTGGTTGGTTTCTTCCTTCGAAGCAACCAACTGCTCCTCTCTCTGACTAGTTTCTTTTCAGCAGCAACTAACTATGAATTTGCACAATTTCTGGTTTTAGCTTCATTGCATTTCTGTTCTGATTTGTGAGACTAATAGTTGTGTATTAGTCTATTTTTTCTAAGTAATTGGCATGTGTTTTCTTGTATAATTGTTGATTTTTGTTGTAGTTTAGGATTCGTTTTGTATGTTTTCATTTAGTTTGATGTCCATTTTTTTTATGTTTAATGTTAATTTAGGGTAAGAATTGACTATTTTTATATATGAAGGAAGATGAGGCAACTTAGAGATTGAGCTAGAGATCAAAGAGGAAAAGAAAAGAGAAGTCTATATGTTGAAAATTCCCACAATCGTGGGAATTATAATCCAAGTCATAATGCGGGTCTTCATTAGACTAAGGAGACTATTAAAGGATAATTAAGCCTTTGTCATCAAAAGAGGATGAAACCCTTATATAGAAACATCATCCTTGAGTGAAGAACACAAGTTTCTAGCTTGAGGAAGGATTGAAGTCAGGGATTATCATCAAGATTGGGAAAAATAGCACATCAACACCAAAATTTCCAGATTTTGGCAAAGAAGAGAAGGAGTTTCTTTATTCAATCTTCTGTCAATTTTACTTCTTCTATTCTTTATATTAAATGTTGATGATGTTATGGAGACCATGATTAGCTGATTTAGTTTTAGGGATTGCTTTTGAATTATTTTGTTAAAACTCCTCTTTTATTGAATTGAATGAAAGTGTCTTTGATGATTATTGATTTTATTTATTATCTTGCAACAAATCGAGAGCATACAACGAGAGTTAGCAACCTATAGACGTATAATCATCATGTCAATTGACTAGTTAGAAAAGAGATCTCAGCGAATTCAATTGATCACCCATAGGATAGTTTAATAACTAGTTGAATCGGTAGAGTTATTGGGTAGGTTGAGAGATTGTTCAATTGATTCCCTTTAATTTGATTAGGGACAATTAATTATACCTTGAGAGAGGATAATTAATACATTTGGAAATCTTAGGTGAGACATAATTTGATTAATAAAATAGCAGGGAGATAAAATAGGGAAAAAGTAAGCTCTAATCATTAGATGCTTGAGTTTCAATTTTTCTACATATTGGTATTGTCTAGTGTTTGTTATTAGTATTTTAATTTTAATTTAATTTTCTAGATTATTTGCATTAAAGAATTTCATTTCTTAAACAAAGTTTTTTCTGAATTAAGTGGTGTTTGGGCATCAATCTCTGTGGGATTGATATCCATTTTTTAACCATAAGTGATGACCCATTCACTTGCAATTTTTGAGTGTAAAAAAAGTAGTTTGTGTTGCATAGTTACACATAAAAAAAGTTTATGGTACCGTTGCCGGAGATTGATTGTTTAGCATCTTATTTAATTTAGATTACTTTGGTTTAAGAGTTTTTGATACCTTTCTTTGTGTATTTATAAGTGCATGAACACAAGGAGCACGTGAAGATCGATAGAATTTGGTAACGACAAACTATCTGATATCACAAGACACATCAAAACATCTTATAATGAGGAATGAGACATCTAAAGGGCTAGATGCTAAGAAGAAACAGAAAGAACAATGATGGAAGATAGATATTATAAGGAGCAAGGAACTTTTGCAAATTACAATGAGGCACAGTATGGTTGAGGAAGTACCGATACTTATTAGAACACGTACACACTGAGGTGGTAAAACCACCTAGATTTCTATTAGTCCAATAATGTAAGTACACACATGGGACATCAAGACATATTTGAATTTCAACAAGAGAAGTCCAGTTGATGGGATTCCAAATTCGACAAAATCGTGGATAAGCTAATAGAAATGGAAGAGAACCAGAAGAGGATGTTTTCCATCCAGGAGGAAAGTCAGAAGAGACTGGAAGAGAAGTTTAATCAAGTTTTTGAAAATCGTACCGCTTATATTCACAACCTGAAGATTTAAGTAAGCAAGATTTCTTGTGAATTTTGTAAGAGAAGTGTGGAAGACTCTCTGAGCAATGTGGAAGTATATCAACGAGAGCAATATTAGTCTATTACACTTAGAAATGGGGAAGAACAAGAAGAACCAGTGGAAGAACATGTTAAACCTGACTTTTTAGAAGACCAAGAAAGTAAGAAAGAGAATGAAGAAAAGGATGAAAACCATCCATATTATTCACTAGTTCTTGATATAGCATATGTCAACATCGAAAAATCTTGGGTAGATGTTCATGAAAAGAACTCTTTTGGATTGACGAGGATCAAGCGACATTCAACATGAATGATGCATTTAAGAATCCGAAGGATAGTAACTCATTCAGGATAATTGATGTATTTGAATCTTTTGAAGAATAAGAGGACAAAGAACAGCTGATAACAGACATCAAGTTTGAAGAAGTTATGAAAGTCTCTATTTGAGAAGTGAAAGAAGCAGAGGAGACGAAGTTGGTTAAGGAAGAAAGAGAGCAACTCACCTTCATACAAGACAAACTATTCGATTCAATGGAAGATTCAGGGAGTTTTGTTATTCCCTGTTATAGTTCACTTGAAAAGAAAACATTATTGAGCTTAATTGGTTTTCATAATGTTATTCATATTATCCTTTTGATTATTTTACAATTGGTAGCTTACTTATATGCTACAAAACGAATGTTGAACAAAAAATATGGAAGCAAGCTGTTTATAATTGATCCTGGCTGAGTTTTCGAGGAAGGAGAGTCGAGCTACCGATGTTAAAAGAAGCACTGCATGAAAGGTAACCCATATAATTCTACTTCGTTTTGATTGTCTTTGTTTAACTATTTGTTTGATTTGTTCAGTTATGATTGTGCTTGAATCGAGTTTATTTGATGTTTAATTTGGTTCTAGTTTAAATTCAAATTGTTTTCTTTTCGAAATTCTTGCAGATAATATTAATTTGATGTGTTTGTAGGTTATGGGATCATAGAGAACTAATACTAAGCTTAGAAAAAGGTTCTCAAGTGTAAGAATTACCTGATCCTATGATCGTGGGAATGGAGGTGATTCTCACGATTGTGGGAAATTTCTCTAGAAACTTTCTAGAGAGAAATCCTATGATCGTGGAAATTGTGGGAATTCCCACAATCGTGGGAATTCTATCTAGAGGGAAATTTATGTTTTCCTCCCTCTTTTCTTTTTTCACCAATTCTTCAAAATTTCACTCCTCTCTCTAACTCACAAAAATTCTCCTCCCACTCTCTAAAACT
The DNA here is from genome assembly GCA_027478495.1 of Erythroxylum alaternifolium. NCBI lineage: Eukaryota > Viridiplantae > Streptophyta > Magnoliopsida > Malpighiales > Erythroxylaceae > Erythroxylum > Erythroxylum alaternifolium. The sequence continues at coordinate 8,209 of JANIIA010042132.1, forward strand.
CTTCATTTTCCTCTAGATTCTTGGTATTTTCTTTAACTCTTTTCATTAATCTTACAATCCTTTCTTCTTTTCATGTATTAAACATTCAAAAACACAAAGATTTGGGCAAGATTTTTCTCTCTCTCTAAAAATCGAATTCACTCATCTTTTTCTTATTTTTGCATATTTTCTTCTTACAATGGCACCAAGGAACATGATGGCTTGGAAACTGATTGATGAACTTCACTTGCAAGTCTCCGGTGAAGGTAAGTCTGATTTAACGACAGTTTATTAGGCACCATTCTTGATTTATTCAGAGGAAGAAGATACACATTTTTTAGACCTTAGGACTGGAGAAACAGTCACTCCTTGCTATTTTGATTTTGAATTATTAGAAAACAAAGGAATGAGATGAAAACTTGAGAAATTAGTTATAAATATAGATTGGAATAGGTTTGTTCGATGTGATGTATCTATTTACTCTACTATAACTTTAGAGTTTTTCATGACAGTTTAGGATAACCATAACATGGATGTTTTCTAGTTTAGGTTAGCTGTAAATGTTTTTAAACTTGATTATTCTGTCATGTGTGAAATTTTCAATTTGTCAAATACAAAAATTCTAGATGATCACACTGATTTTGATGTCGATTCTTATTGGAAAACTCTTATAGGTGAAGAACATTTTGACTTATGTAATGCCCCAAATTCTTTAATCCCAAATGCTGAGCATTTACTTTTACACAAATTTATGTGTTTTACTGTGTTTAATAAAACTAAAAGCAATAAATGCTCGGCCAAAAAACTTTTCTTTTTATGGTGCATGGATCGAAAAGTTAAAATCAATACACCTTATAGGATTTTTCGATCAATAGTGAGTGTTGTTAATAAAAAGAGCTTGTGTTTTGGGCTGCCTCATATTACTTCTACTTTGGGTGTGTTTTATAATGTTAATATGGAGAATTTATGCACAACGCCGCATGGTATGTTTGACGTATCATATTAGAGCCACTCTACAGTGTGAAATAGGAGGGGCACCGGTATAGCTGCTTCCTGACCCTCTATGTCCCGAGTAGTCCCAGATCTAGAAGAGGAAGCAGTGGAGGAGGAACTGAGTGCACCAGCGGAGGTCGACTGATTTCAACAAATCCTTGACCAGATGGCCTCCAACCAACAACAAATGACATCCCTACCTAATAAGCTCAGCACCTAAATACGGCAAGCCCACAAGGAGCAGCAAGGCCTAAAGAAGAGGTTCCTCAATTTTTTTCGGAGGAACAATTTTGAAGCTCCTTTGCCAACATCATCACCACTATCATCTCAATAAGCTTTTCTTACCCTTTTTACTTTTAAATTTTGTTATTTCTTTTGTTCGGTTTAATTTCATTTTTTGTTTGGTTTCATTTCTTTTTTTTGTTTGGTTTAATTTTATCTTTTGTTAGGTTTCATGTCATTTTCTTTTATTTTGTTTGCTGTTATTTTTGTTTGGTTTGATGTCATTTATGTCTTTTAATTTTTTGTTTTGTTCAAGGTCATTTTCACTTATATGGTGGTTGACTTATCACATTGAGGACAATGTGAACTTTAAGTGTAGGGAGGTGACATTGAATTTCTCAATTGCATGTTTAGGCATATCACATGCTTTGTGTCAGTAATGGAACCGCATTTGAATTATTCTGATGAATATTGCCATGAGATTCTATCATGCTATTTGGAATTAGATTGAATGTATGCTTGAACTCGGATTAGGCTACTTGAGTAAAAAGTGAACCATATAGAGTGATGAAAAATAGTTAGTTACATAAGCTTAGTCATAAATTGACATTTAAGCAATGAGGTAGTGTAGAGATGCATAATGAGTTTTCATTTAAGGCAAGGTGTGGATTGAGCGACATGACTCCATCTATAGTCATTTTATTTCTTTATTAAGTGATAATTCCTTAGGTTATTACCTTTAGAACTTGCTTTGAATCTATTTGAGTCTACTAGATGCATGCTTAATATAGATGATTAAAGCCCTTTTTGAGTTAACCCTTGGCTGAAATGACTTACCTTTTGTTTTATCCCTTGTTACCTCCATTGAGCCTTGATCTTTTGTTTCTTGAAAACACCTAAAATTTTAAAACCTATAACCTCATTAACCTACCCATTCACAAGCTTAGTAGAGTATTAAATAATACATTAGTTGGGATCGTTGTGAAAATTTTATCGAGATTAGTTGAGTATATTTCTGCCTGTGGATTACATTATATTTATCTACTATTGTATTCATAGTTCTTCCATGTATGATGAAAAAGAAATAAAAATGAAAAAATGTTGAAAAAGAAAAGAAAAGAAAAAAGAAAAGAAAAAGGAAGAATAAGTGAGTAACATCAATATGTGCAAAATATTTGTTACATTGGTATATCTCGGAGTTAGTTTTATTATCTTATTTTATACGCTTTTTACTTTATGAAAGCTTTTGTTAGCCTTTTTATCTCTTTACCCACCTTAACCCTTACCACATTACAACCCTAAACAAGTCCTTTTGATTTATTTATGTATGTAATCATTGTAGAGGAGAATTAGTGTATTAGCAAGCTTATAGTAGTGCAGTTTTCTATAGGAAGTTTGAGCGAAACACTAACCATCAAACATTTGAGAAATGAGTGATCACAGTGAGGAGGATTCATTTTGCATCTTTACTTATCTTTGAGTGATGGTGCCAATTGCTGAATTTGCTTATGTGCACCAATGAAAAAGTAGTCATGATATGTCTATTAACTTGATATTTGAGTTGGCTTAAATTTGAGGGATTGTATGCTTTGATCCTTGTGAAAATGAAGTGAGAGAATTGATTGGTTGTATTTATTTTGCTTTAGGGCAAGCAAAAATTTAAGTATAGGGATGTTGATGGTTGTGAATTATTCTATATTTTTCTAAGTAATTGGCATGTGTTTTCTTGCATAATTTTTTATTATTGTTGTAGTTTAGGATTTATTTTGTATGTTTTCATTTAGTTTGATTTCCATTGTTGTTCTTTTATGTTTGATGTTAATTTAGGGTAAGAATTAACTATTTTTATGTAGGAAGGAAGATGGAGCAACTTGGAGATTGAGCTAAAGATTAAAGAGGAAAAGAAAAGAGGAATCTATCTGTTGCAAATTCCCATGGTCGTGGGAATTATAATCCGAGTCATAATGTGGGGCTTCGCTAAACTTAGGGTTTTTGGGACTATTAAAGGATAATTAAGCCTCCATCATCAAAGGAGGATGAAACCCTTCTATAGAAACATCATCCTTGAGTGAAGAACACAAGTTTCTAGCCTTGAGGAAGGATTAAAAAGAAGGATTATCATCAAGATTGGGGAAAATAATACATCAACACTAAAATTTCCAAATTTTGGCAAAGAAAAGAAGGAGTTTCTTTCTTCAAATTTCTGTCAATTTTATTTCTTCTATTCTTTGTAAAAAAAATTTTGAATGTTGATGATGTTATGGAGACCATGATTGGATGATTTAGTTTTAAGGATTGCTTTTGAACTATTTTGTTAAAACTCCTATCTAATTGAATGAAATGAAAGTGTCTTTGATGATTGTTGATTTTATTTGTTATCTTGTAACAAATCGA
>JANIIA010042174.1:0-11793 GCA_027478495.1 Erythroxylum alaternifolium
CCTCGAGGGGCACGGATTCGGATATCACCATCGGTATCGGGTTCGGGCCCAGCGGGAGTGGGGTGTTACAATAACATTTAGCATCTTCAAGACAACTTTTAGAATCACCCTGCTTCTGTTGAATTTTCTTGCCCTTACTTTGTTCCTCAAGGATTTTAGAAGGTCTGCTCTTCTTAGGACTTACTTGATCCTTTTCATTGTCTTGCTCCTGACTGCACTCCTAAAGATGGTTTACATTTGCTCTTTGAGGATTTTAGAAGGTTTACTCTTCTTAGGACTTACTTGATCCTTTTCATTGCCTTGCTCCTGCCTCCACTCATGAAGATGGTTTACACCTATAGGTAGTGTGACAATCTCCTTTTCTAACTCTTGTTGTGTCCCAGTTTCAAACATACGGCCTGTAGGTTTCCACTCCTTCTTTTGTGTATAATTGTCAGGCTTCCGTTCATATTCTATCTTAATTTCCTTAAATGATGCTTTTCTTTCTTCACTATAAGTGGCCAACTAAAAGGACGAAGGCCAACTCCTCTCGAAGTCCAAATCCATACACATTCTAGCATATATAATTCTAGACATCCTAGCTGTTTGGGTATCTATAGGCAGAGGATGCTCCACTGCACTAGCTATCCTACTCAACCCTTCATTGTTCCAGTATTCATATGGAATATTATGGAATCTAGTCCACACTGGAGCGTACCTAATCTCCTCTTGCTCACCTGCGTTCAAACCCCATTTCCTTAAGAATAAAGGCTTCCCTTAGATATGCCAAAGGCCCTTCTCCAATACCTCATTCAAACCCACTTCTGAATCAAACTTGAATATAAACTTATTTGAACTAGTGATTAGAGTTTTAGTTAATCCAAAGGCTAACCACAATTTCGAGAGCGTTCTCTGAACCACATGGTAGGTAGGATGCTTACCTATGAAAAAGCCTATCAGAGCATGTCAAAATTTTGCTACTTCTTTTTGCGCTAACTCTGGCGGAGGAATGACAAAAATTTAGTCATCCTTAATCTCTAGGGGGGTAATAAGCCAGTGCCTTAACTTTTGATGATTCTTTCACTAACTCAGAAACTACTGATTTTGAGGTTTTTGGAAGTGCTTTCATCGAAGCTCTCAGGTCTTGAGTGTTTAAGGGATTCTTTAGAACAAAAGACTTGTCAGTCTGATTTTTCCCTCCTACAGTTGTTTGAATCTTAATAGGAGAAGAAGTAACTTGAAGGTTCAGATCTACATTTTAGGTAAGGTTAGGGGTTGAGAAAGGTGTCAAAGAAGTAGGTCTCGGTGATGGTGCATTTGGGCTAGGGGACACGAGATGAGGAAGGGGAAGAAGAAGATGTAGTCATGGAGTTAGGAGTAATACCACTAGCAATCTACGAAGTTATGGCTACTCTGCTACTCTTTTTATCTCTCTCTCTCGTCTCTCTCTCTCTAAAATACAATTTCTTATATTGGAAACATCAAAAACTAAGGAGTTAAGCAAAGTAAAGCGTGTGAAGGAGCCTTTTAAGAAGGAACCTTTTATGTTATTGTCTTTGCTTATCCTAAGACCTACCGCTCCTGGTAAAGATATCAATGTATACATGCAACCATTAATTAGTGACTTCAACGATCTATAGGAATTTGGATTACAAATTTTGATGTTGTTCAAGGTCAAACATTTTTATTGCATGCTGCTATTTTGTGGACTATTAATGATTTCCTAGCTTATGGGAATTTGTTTGGGTAGAGCACTAAAGAGTATATGGCTTGTCCTGTGTGTAATCATCAAACTTATTCAATAAGGCTACGAAGTAAAATATGTTATACAGGTTATCATCGTTATTTGGAATATGGGCATAGATAGTAGAATTGTGTGAAGCTCCGTTGCAGTTTTCTGGTGATGATATAGTTTACTAGCTATCACATTTAAGTGACATTACACCAGGTAAACATCCAATTAATAGAATGTGAAAGAGAAATGATATTGAACTCAATTGGGTTAAAAAAAACATATTTTTCAATTTGCCATATTGGAAGGAATTACTATTGAAGCATAATCATCATGTCATAAATATTGAGAAAAATATTTGTGAGTCAATTTTAGGAATTGCGATGGGAAATTGAAAGACACAATTAAGACTAGCCTTGAATTAGAAGACATAAATATTAGGAAAGACTTGCATTTGAAAAGAAGAGGTAATGGGTTATATATTATTCTCCCTGCTTGTTATACCATGTCAAAAAGGGAGAAGCAATTTTCCGTCAGTTTCTTCAATCAGTGAAGTTTCCTGATGGGTATGTATCAAATATAGGTCATTGTGTAAATGTTAAAGAGGGAAAAGTATCAGGGTTAAAAAGCCATGATTGTCATGTACTTTTGCAACGATTACTTCCTTTTAGAATACATAGTTGTTGACTAAAGGATGTGTCTGTAACTTTGGGTGGTCAGTTGGGAGAGTTTTTTAAGAAATTATGTTGCAAAACACTTAAAGTTGAAAAGCTTGAAAAAAATGAAAAAAGACATAGCTTTGATTGTATGTAAGCTTGAACTATTTTCCCCCCATCTTTTTTTTATTTTATGGTTTATTTAGCAATCACTTACCTTATGAAGCAAAACTCTATGGATCGGTTCAATTTTGATGGATGTTCCTGATCGAAAGGTAATTCTTATTAACTTTTATTTTTTTAAAAGTTATTTGTTAGTAATAATTTATAATTTTTTTATTTTGTTCAGATTTTTATGCTCTCTTAAGCATTATGTACGTAATAGAGCTCGACCTGGAGGTTCAATTACAGAGGCTTATATAACAAATGAATGCTTGACATTTTGTTCAATGTAGTTATGTGATGTGGAGACAAGATTTAATAGACCGTAACATAATTTTGATTTTGATGAAGAGGGTGGGTTGTCAATTTTGTCCTAAAAAGTTAGGCCACTTGGTGTGGGTAAATATGTCGAGTTAACTAAAGATGAATTCCAAATTGCCCATTGGTATATTTTGAACAATTATGAGAAATTTAATATACATATAGAGTATGTATATTCTTTTTGATTCAAACAATCATATTAGAATTTTGTTCATTTAATCTCATTTCCTTATTGTCGTTTACTTTTTTAAATAGAAAGCACAAAGAGTCCATTCATAGCAAAGGGATTATTAATGTTGAACAAAGACATAAGCTAAAGTTTGTCTCATGGTTTAGAAATCAAGTAAGTTACATATTGATTACATATTATGAACATATGACAATTTCTATGTTAAAATAACTTCTAATTTCATGTTGTCATATAGATGATACGGTTGCATAACCATAACATGTAAGAAGCAACAATATCATTATATAGTTTGGCATGTGGGCATTATATTTATGGGAAAAATATACAATTTGCATTGTTAATTAGGTGAGATTTCATATACAAGATCGAGGTAGTCGACTTAAAAGCTAAAATTGTGGGGCTGTTGTTAAGGGATGTTATGACGATGAATTTATTTACTTTTGTGGTGTCATCTCTAAAATAATATTGTTGCATTACATCAAGGATAAGAATGTTGTTCTATTTAAGTGCAAATGGTTTAATCTTACTGACATGAAAGTGAAAGGGAATATTACTAATGTCAATGTTAGTAAGACATGGTATGATAATAATCCTTTTTTCCTTACAAGTCAAGCAAAGCAAGTTTTCTACCTCAACAATACTATATTGGGTAGAAATTGGAAGATTGTTTAAAATTTTCATCATTTAAATGTATTCAATTTTTATAAAAGGGATAATGGTCAATTCATTGAGGATGCAGATGAAGTTTATCAAGACATTAGATTGGAGTTCAATAATGAAGCCATTCGAATAGAAGATGCAGATACCTTTAGCATGCCTGGCAGTTGAAGGAAGACAACTAGCTATATAATGCTTTTGAAAAAATTTTGGTAAATTTTTAATTCATTTTATTATATGCAATCCAGTTTTACTTATTTAAAGAGTAAGTTAACTTATACGTGTTATTCATAGATGGAGCTCAATATTGTCGTTATCGAGAACCTTGAAGTTTCAAGTTGTGTCAGTTTATTGTTAAAACAAAGGGCAAAGGATCATTTTTATTGACTTAATAAATACTACAAGTCTTTTTCCGCAGATGAGGAGGCAAGGAGACATGTTCCAAAACTGGTGACTTCAGAAAATTGGAGTGAAATGTGTGATTATTGGGCCTCTGCAAAGATTAAGGTTTGTTTTCTTTCTCTTCATATTTCCTTCCATTAATTTTGTTTTTGCATTTAATGACTCTTTCTTCTCTTTATTTAGGAAAAGTGTGAGAAAGTCAAGGCTAATAGAGCAAAAATGAAAATTCCTCACAACACCAGTTTCAAATCATTTGTTATCATACGATAATAATTTGTATGTGTAATGTTGTTATTCTATTAGTTAATACAATATAATTAATTGTGTTACAATTTTTATAATTCATATAACATAGCAAGACTCAACTATATGGAGAAGAGTGTAATAGGATCACACTCTACAAGCTGACACTACAAGGAAGGAAAAGGCTAGAGGTCTGAAGAGTCACAACATAATTATGTAAGTATAAAAATTTTAATTTTAAAGTTTATTTATTTATGTAATACTAAGTCATAATATTTGAATTACGTCTCAATTTTGTGTTTTAAATTGAAGGATAAGATGTAGGAGTTGTTGTAGAGATCATTGTCTGAAGGGAATGAGCCCTATGCAGATGACATTTGCAACAATGCCCTTGGTATAAGGTCAGGTTATATAACAAGACATGTCCCTAAGCCAATTGGTTCATCATCGTCATGACCAGCATATGTAATGACTCTTCAAAAGGAGAACTGGTCACTTAAGGCTCAGTTACAACGTAATGAAGAAAAGTTAGATTGTACTTAAGAAAAATTACAATGTAATGAGCAAAAACTAGACCATACTGAAAGAGAGTTGAACAAGCTAAAAAAGATGGTCAAACAAATACTAGGGTCATAGTATGTCAGTAATCATGACAATAAGGAGTTTCAGTTTGTCAATAAATTTTTTCTTAAGTTTTGTAATTAACATTTAATTACATGTTTTTTTTATAAAATGCATTTCATTTTTAATTATGAAATATTTTTATTTTATGTTATTTTATTATTATTTAAACAATATGTCACTAACAATAATTACAAAACGTGACTAAATTATAATTCAAACCATGTGAAAAACAATAATGTGAACTAAAAATGTTGTTGATAATTACCAACTAAATATTAAATTTGTAATAGGGAAGTTAAATTAAAAACAAATATTCGTCAATAAAAGTTTTTAATTACAAATGAAAAATTTTCACCAAATCTTTTTGCCTATGCTTTCTATAATATCTCTAACAACATTTAGCTACGCTTTAATTTTCATAGCTAAACGTATTATGTTACGAAAATAAATCGTCAGTAAACATTATTATCTATGCCTATGTTAACGAAGCTAATTATCTTTACTTACCAAAATTAAACGTGGCAATAAGTGAACTGCGACTATTTCTCTTATCGTTGCCTATTCTTATTAGCGATGAAGTAATGATCTTAGCAAAATCTTTTGGGTGACGATTCCTTTAAAACATCGCCAATATTTTTTTGCTACCAAGCTTTTACAATCATTTGTTCAACGATTTTATCATCGTTAAATACTTTTTGCAACAATTTTGTTTCTTTCAACGATGTTATATTTCGTCGATAATACCTTTCTCAATTTTAGTGATTCCTTTAAAAATAAACCAACTAATTGATCAAATATGATATTTTTTATGCTAAATCTCATCTTCAGTTTTAAAATATGAGAAATAATTATATTATAATTGATCTTTTAATTTTGGCATTAAATTAAAATTAAAATTTCAAATTTAATTTTTGGTCTTGACATAATAAAAATGCAATACAAATAAGAATGAATTGTATGCATAAATTTATTTCTTTTTAAAAATTAATAAATAAAGTATTTATATAATAAATAGTTATGAAAATTTTATATATGATTATTACGAAGTAGTTACAATAATAATTAAAGAGAATAAGAAAAGAGATACAAAATTGATTTATAGTGGTTCAGTTAAACAATCTTTCTTTTTAAACTCTACTTAGAAATTCATTATCATCTTTTTGTAATGGGTAAGGAGGTACCTTCGATATAACATCTTTTTTTATGCGAGTGAAGAACTGTTGAGCAAATTTTAATCTTATAATTTAGCGCAAGTGCACGGGTTATGAATGTAGTATATGAGGTGTCAATCCCTCAAGGAGTTGGTGAACTATTCTAACTCTAAGTTATCTAAGGCCTAAAAGAATTATTAAAATGAAAAATAAAGAGTAAACAATCAGATATGTATTGACTGAAAATGAACTCATAAAATTAACACAAGAAACCCAAATTGAGCACCACTAAATGACAATTGGAATTTAACTAAGGAAGATTAACAAATTATGGGAGAGGGGATTTATCCTATCATTAATGCTAACTTAGTCACTTTTGTGTTAATGTGGTGTTAGTTCTAGACTATCTAAGGGTGGATTACTGTCTCTCAAGTTATAATCACTAAGCCCTAATTAAGTCGCGTGATCGAACATGTAATCTCTCGATTAACAATTAGCCCATAACCTAATAAGATATTAAGCATTCTATTAAACAACCGGGTCCTCATAAGAGATCTCTCCCCATATAATTACCGATTTGATTATTTGTGTGATCTATTAGGTCGTTTAAGTCTCACTAACCAACCCAATCATTTTTCATTTGGTTTACACTCTAGATTTATTACCAAAGCATGCAATTACAACAAATAATCACAATAACTAGATGTATTAACACAAAAACAACTGGATTAACATTAAATCAAGAACAAATCCCTAAAGAAAAGTTAGAATATCCTTAACCTAAGATTCATCATCATTAATCCCATCCCGTACATCAAATATATGAAATAAAATATGGACTAAAGGATTAGAGGTTAAAGTAATTGAAGTTCCACCTTCTTCTTTCTCTTCTTCTCTCTCTTCCTTCTTCCCCTTTCTTGGATCTTTCCTAATGTAGCAAAATGGAGGCACGAAAATTAGGGTTTTTCTTTTTGTCCTTTGTAGTATTTTCTATTTAGGATAAAAATTAGGTTTTACCTAATCCCAAAAAGTCAGAAATAACCCCGCAAAGTTGAGTTTTAGAAGCCGATTTGCACTTACTGTTGCGTAAGTCACAATCGTGGCTTATATTGTGATGATCGTGGCCTATCCATTTTGCTTCTGTTATGATTGTAAACCTAGATCTTCTGCCGAGCTTCCTCCATATCTTTTCCATTCTTCCATATCTGATATTAAACACTAACAATCACATCAAGACACCTCAAATACATAAAATTAAAGTTCAGTAGCATGCTCTAACCCATATAACACCCAAAATGCACATATCTAACCAATTAACACAGCTCTAAACCTAAACATACATACATTAATTAATTAATTAACCATTAAAAACATACTAAAATGTCTATTAAAACATCATGCAACATTGTTCTAACTTATTAATTTATGAAATCTGTGTCTAAGCACTTCAAACTAAATATACATACTAATTAAGACCTTAATGTCAAATTCATTCACCCCCATCACTTGCACACACACATTGGTAATTATTAAGTCAATCAAAATTGTAACTATCCTAAAGTAGCTTTTCATGAAATTTTAAGCTATTTATAAAGATTGGTAGATTTATTAAACAAGGCACTATTTTTGTTAATTTTCATTGACACGAACCTAGCCTTTTAACGTGAAGACAAACATTTGTGATGAATGTCTACCTGTTACTCAACTAGGTCATGTTTTTATTAAGCAACTTCGTTGGAATGCCATTGTAGCCTTTTGACGCAAAGGCAAATATTTGTGATAAATGTCCCCTAGTTACTTAGCTACATCACATTCTCAATTGGCCCCAGTGACTCAGCTACACCACATCTCAATTGGCTACTAGCCTTATTCATAACCTGATTTGTTCCAAAAATGGCCAGTGGAATAGTTTTTTATTGAACAAAAAGCATACATTTTATTTATTTATTTATTTTTGCCTACCTCATTTCTTTAGATAATCATTCTTGTGAAAAAATACTAACAATGCTACTTATTCGATTGACCTAAAATTATAAACGAATGTGGTAAATTCTTATAATGAACGAACTAACATTATGTCCTAATTAACATGCATATTTAATCGAAGCAACCAAGAACACTAATGTCATAAGCTAATAAATCTTAGCAACGAAAAGACTATTGTTAAAGCTAAATTGATTTCGATAAGTCCTAGCCATTCACACGAGTCACGTTATGCAAACCTAACAAAACTAACATATAATATGAAAAATTCATACTCAAAATAAAGCATACAATGCATATAACACAACCCTCCCCACACTTGGAGAATACATTGTCTTTAATGTGAGAAGGAAAAATGACATACAAGGTGGGAATCAAAATAAACTAATACGAAAACATAAGAAAAAAATAAAGACAAAAACGGAAAGATAAGGGTTAAAGCATAATACCTATCATGGCGATCGAGGTGGCGATGGTGATGGTGTTGGAGCTGGAATCTCCATGCCTTCAACAATGAAGTACTTGTAAATGCCTTAAATGTTTAGGCATTGATGTCTTTGTTCTTTAGCTATCTCCTTTAACACCTTGGCTTTTTTTTTCGAAACTACCTTGGTAGTCTTTGTGATGGTTTTAAGCACCTTTTCCCATCTAGTTGCCTCTTACTCACCAAATTTCTAACTGGCTGACTCCTCCTCTTCTTCTTGTGGTGGTGCCCCACTTGAACTAGCCTATCCCTCCCTGTTCTTCTTTTAAGATTTTGCGTTGATATCTCTAAGTTCCAAATTATGGGCTTCAAGATTTCATCTCTCGTCAACTAACGATTGTTTAGGAAATCAGGGTGATGGATAATTAATCCCTCATAATTTATGTCAAATAATCTGCAATAGTCGTAATTAAATATCCCATGCCTAAATTATTGCTTCTTTTTTTTGGAGTAGCAATAATAGTGTTAAAAATGTGGGTAGAGGTGTAAACTTGTACACTATGATCCATACACCACAATAAGAAAAGTTCTTTAACCGAACACTTATTCCTTTCAAGTTTGTCAAACACAATTTGACATATAAACTTATGTAATAACAAGTGTTTGAGACTACGAATGATGTTGTTATGGGTATTCTTAGAGTCAAAGTTATCCATCCCAGTATGGCATGGAATTCCTCATATCGGTTTACTATGGTCGATTACGGGAATCCCCTGATTTTGCATAAAGTTTCATAATCTATCTCAATTTGTTGATCCCGTAACTAAAACCATAGAGCCCTAGCATTAGCTAGCTCATAATGAAGAGAGATGAAGAATTCTAAGGTTAGTTCTTTATAAACAACATAATTAAAATACATAAATTTGTCTTAGTGAATCCTTCCTCCTAAATTTTTAACCCGTTCTCTCAAACCAATTGTTTCTAATATATCAAAATTTAAGTATCTAGGCATAACAAATTTTCTTAAACTAAGGGTGTGAAATCAATTACCTTCCTCGTCTAAGAAGATTAGGAAAGGTGCTCCATAATTCACGACCCTGTTTCATTGTCCATGGCCCGATATTTGGACTTTGCCCTTTGACTGTGCTCATTTGACCGTCTGCTTAATACATGGCCCCATTGGAATGAGAGGTGTGAGGAATGGATAGAGAAATAAAGACCTTAAGGATGGTTATAGAGAGAGGTAAGAAGGAATTGACTTCTTGACTTTAGAGAGAGAGTTAGAGAATGAGATGTGTATGAAAAATGAGGGTGAATGTAAATATATAGGTTAGGAGGGGGTAGGAGGGGTAAAATTGGGAGACAACTCAATAAATTTTTGTATTCCCCATCACCCCCATCGTAGGCCATGATCTTGTCCTTGCAAAATGCTACACTCTTTTTCGATTTCACTTATTTTTCCTCCTTTCAATCCTGAGGTCCCTCCATACCTTATAATTACATTACCACCTCATTGTTTCCCTTACTAAACCATTCTCATTCATATTGAAAAAGAGCAAAATAAAAATTCCTACGTCCTACTCACGCTTGATCTCTTTTCGTTGTTCACTCAATTTAAAAGCACACACAAACATAATTATAAACCTACTCTAATACAAAATATGAATAACTAAGAATTGAAAATAATGGGTTGCCTCCTATGCAACGTTTTGTTTACCATCACTAGCTCGATGTTCTTATTGACTCATGGTAGTTTAAATGGTTCATGTGATGGTAGCGCTATTAGAGCTTTCATAAATTGCACCCGAACTGTTAGACCCTGCTTCCGGAGTCTAACCCTTTCATGCATGCTCTGATACCACATTTGTTAGACCCCGCTTTCGGAGTCTAACCCTTTCATGCATGCTCTGATACCACATCTGTTAGGCCCCACTTCTGGAGCCTAACCTTCAGAAAATCATCAGACTTATCATTATCGAGTCATCTTCTCGACACTTTACACATATACCTGCTTCGGGGCTATTAGTATAGCTTTTCCTACAGATAGATTTAAGGAGGACTTCAAGAGCTACAACTTTCATAAAGACCTAGAAAGCCAATTTTATCTTCTGAAGGGGTCGAAAATAGGGCAGAAGATAACCATGAACAGTAACCCAGACGATAGTTAATGAACAGTAACACAGACGATACTCTGTGAATAGTAACACAGACGATATGCTTCAACTCATATTACTTCTTAACTCCTTCTTAAAATCCTTGACCCATAATCTATCCTCTTTGGTTGACTTTTATCTTCTGGGTTGACCACTTATCTTCTGTAGTCTATCCTCCATGATTTATCTTCTATGTGATTACGTGTCCTCTGTGTTCTGACATCATCATAGACGATACTTCTATACTCTACCCATCCTTTCCTCTATGTTGTATCGTTTATGTGCTGACGTGTCCTCTGTGTTATGACGTCGGCACAGAGGATACTTATACTCTTCAATCCTCCTTGCCTCTGTGTTCTGACGTCATCACAGAGGATATTTATACTCTTTAATCCTCAATGCCTCTGTGTTCTGACGTCAGCACAGAGGATACTTCTTCTTCTAAATTTTCCTAGCCTCTGTGTGTGACGTCATTATAGACGATATTCATCCTCTGTATTTTTCCTTTGCATCTTCCCTTATTTAATACAATCCATTTTCCTTCTCAACGCTCTCATTTATTTAAAACTCATGTCAGAATCACCTAAACATAATCGTTAATCGTTTCTCACACCTCAAAATTTATTGGATCAACATATACAACGTAAAAACTTAACCATGATCATAATCATGCGCATTAATATATATATACATATTTCATTCATCTCCAAAATGTATATTTGTTTTACAAGGATTTAATAACCTTACAAGTCATAATACATCAGTACTCTTAGACTAATAGAACTTGAAAGGTGACTAAAGCCTTAGTTATCAAAAATCAATCCTAAGAATTACAAAAGAACATTGCAGATTTGGGGTGCTGCCTTGTATCCTGAATTACTCACTTTCTTGTGCTTCATCTGAATTGGACAGAATTTGGAGGGGGTGAGATTAAAGCTCGTGGGTAACAGGTTTATAACTTAGAAACAAGCAGAAAACCTTTTTGCACAAATAAGACATATTCAGTTACAAATCATACATGCATTCATCTTGTCAAACAAATCATGAGCACATCAGAATGGTTCGGGTGGATCCAAAACAGAACGTACTACACATTTCCCTTAAGGGTCCTGTGTA
>JANIIA010042255.1:0-11788 GCA_027478495.1 Erythroxylum alaternifolium
ACATGCATCATGATTTTATACAAAGTTCCAATATTGTTGACTAGTATGCTCATGTTTTAATAATTTATATTTTCAGACATTATCAAACACAAAATGAATCCACTCACCCTGCTCTTGACAAATAACAAATTGGAAAATGGAAACAATTTTAATGAATAGAGACATAACCTTGACATTGTTCTTCAATATGAACGTATTTTATGGGTGTTAACTGAAAATGAGCCTACACCTCTAGGTGGAGATTCAACTCCTGAGATAGTCCAACAACATGAGCATTGGCAGAATGCTGACAAGACTACTAAGTGTTGTATTCTAGCTTCTGTCAGCAGCATGTTGCAAAAGCAAATTGGTTGAATGAATACTGATAGTTCAATGGTCCATCACCTATATGAGATGTTTGGTGTGAAGACTAAGTCTGTAAGAGTGAAAGCTACCCAAACCTTTCATAATCTCAGACAGAACTCTAGTGAACCGGTGCGGGATTACATGATGAAGGTAATCTCTGCAGTCACTGAGGCTAAGATGCTTGGGGCGGATATGGATGCGAACACACAGATGATTATGATCATCAATAGCTTAAACTCTTATTTTCAGCAGTTTAAGTTAGATTATGAGCTCAACAGCACGGATTACACCCTGAGTGAGTTGATGAATACTCTCAAGAGCAAAGAGGAGATATTGAATATTAAGGCTCATGAGCCCAAACCTAATATAGCATCTTCTTCAAAGACCAAGAGTAAGGGCAAGCAGAAGAAGAAAGGTCTAATGAAAAAGATGGCCAAAACAAAGGTCAAGGCCAAACCTATGAAAAAGCAGGACAAAGAGAACATCAAAGGAAAGTGTTTCCACTGTGATGGGATGGACCACTGGAAAAGAAACAGTCCAGTTTTCCTTGAGTCCCTAAAAAACAAACAAGGTATGGGTTTCCTAAGTTTGTTAGGAACTAGAAATACAACAAATTTATCTGTTTCTTGGATATTAGATTCAGGAGGCACTAACCATGTTTGTAATTCGTTGCAAGGTTCCAACAAAGGAGAAGACTACCTAAAGGCCAGTTTCAAGTTAAGATAGCAGATGGCTCCTATGTTTCAGCAGAATCAGTGGGAGTAGTTATCTTAGACTTTCCTAGTGGTCATTGGTTATATTTGAAGGATGTTTGTTATATGCCAATGATTATAAGGAACATGATTTTTATTTTTTGTCTAATAAAATCTAGTTATTCCTTATATTTTGGAAAAGTTGTTTCAATATATGAGAATAAGGATTTTATTTGTGATGCAATAATTAAGCAGGGATTGTTCTTTATAGGTCCTATGTCAAGCTCACTAAGCACCATAGAATTGATAAACCAAAATAATCCAATGACTCTAGCATTAATTCAAAATATCTGTGGCACTTAAGAATGGGTTATATCAATCAGAAAAGACTTAACAGGTTAGTAAAGGATGGGATCCTTATAGGCTTGGATAGAGATCCATTACCCACCTGTGAATCTTGTATTGAAGGAAAAATGACCAAAGCCTCATTTCCTTCTAAAGGAAACAGATCTGAATCCACGTTGGACCTGGTACATACTGATGTGTGTGGGCCCATGAATGTACAAGCTAGAGGAGGTTATGAATATTTCATAACTTTTATAGATGACTACTCAAGACATGGCTATTTGTATTTGATGCATAAAAAGAGTGAATCCTTTGAAAAGTTCAAAGAATTCAAAGCTGAAGCTGAGAAGCAACTAGGCAAGCCATTAAAACAACTTCGATCGGATCGAGGTGGTGAGTACTTATCTGGAGAGTTCCAACAATTTTTAATTGACAATGGAATTGTTTCCAATTTGTCAGCTCCTCGAACACCTCAACAGAATGGTGTAGCAGAGAGGAGAAATAGAACTCTATTGGAAATGGTAAGATCAATGATGTCCTATGCTAGCCTTCTAGAATCGTTCTAGGGATATGCCATACAAACGACAACTTATCGTCTTAACTTTGCTCCATCCAAATCAGTGCCTAAAACACCTAGGGAGTTATGGGCTGGTCGAGTGCCTTCATTACGGTACTTAAGGACTTGGGGCTACCCAACGCATGTTTTAAGGCCTGAATCCACAAAGATGGAACTAAGGTCAGAAAATATGTTTGTTTGTTGGATATCCTACAGGTACTCGAGGGTACTATTTTTACAGTCTTTGGGACAAAAAGGTATTTATGTCGACAAATGCAACCTTCCTAAAGGAAGAGCTTGTGTGAAATCATAAAGAAAGAAGTGAAGTTGTACTTAAAGAGTTAGCTATTTCATCCAAAACAAGGGTTGATTTGGATATAGCAAAACATGATGTCAGAATGGATTCAAGAGTTGAATCGGAAAAGCAACCTGAACATCAAGTAATGCCTAGATATAGTGGGAGGATTGTGAGATAACCAGATAAGTATCTAGGTCTAGGAGAAGGCATTATAGCCATCTCAGACTAAGAAGAAACAAATCCCATTACTTATATACAGGCTATTAATAATGTTGATGCAGAAAAATGGCTTAAGGAGATGGAATCAAAAATAGATTCCATATACGCCAATGAATTCTGGATCCTTATAGATCCACCACCAGATGTGAAAGCCATAGGGTGTAAGTGGATCTACAAAAGGAAAATAGGATCAAATGGAAAGGTAGAGACCTTTAAAGCTAGATTGGTAGCTAAAGGCTATACTCAAAAGGAGGGTATAAACTATGAGGAGATTTTTTCTCCAGTTGTCGTGCTTAAGTCCATCATAATTCTTTTGGCCTTTGCAGCCTATTTTGATTATGAAATATGGTAAATGGATATCAAGATCTCATTTCTTAATGGGGATCTTGAGGAGACCGTTTATATGGCCCAACCAGAAGGATTCTTTGAGCCAGATAATAAGCATAAGGTATGCAAATTGCAAAGGTCCATTTATGGGCTTAAGTAAGTATCCAAGGCTTAGAACATTAGGTTTGATAAGTCTATCAAAACTTATTTGTTCATACAAAACCAAGATGAGCCTTGTGTCTATAAAAGGATACAAGACAGCAAGGTTATTTTCCTAATCCTGTATGTTGATGACATTATGCTCATTGGGAATGATGTAGGAATGTTATCTATGGTTAAGGGATGGCTGAATGAATAGTTCTCAATGAAGGATTTAAAAGAGGCTAGCTATGTTCTAGGGATCAAACTTATAAGGGATTGTAAGAACAAACTGATAGCCTTGTCTCAAATAACGTACATTCAGAACATGCTCAATAAGTTTGCTGTGCAAGATTCCAAAAGGAGTTTCACACCTACTAGATATGGAATCAAACTTTCAAAGAAGCAAGCACCTGAGACCCAAGAGGAGGTCGAATGCATGCATAACATTCCATATGCTTCGGTAGTTGGAAGTTTAATATATTCTATGCTTTGCACTAAACTGAATATCTATTACGCAGTTGGACTGGTAAGTAGATTCCAGTCTAATCCAGGAATGGAACATTGGACTGTGGTTAAGTAGATACTGAAGTATCATTATAGGAAGAATAATTCAACGCTTGTTTACTCTGGAAGTAATCTTATTCTGACAGGATATACGAATTCTAATTTCCAATTAGATGTTGATTCAAGGAAATCAACTTTTGGCTCTATATTTGTTTTAGGAGGTGGAGCTATGGTCTGGGGGAATATCAAGCAATTTTGTGTTATTGATTCGACTATAGAGGCTGAGTATGATGCTACTTGTGAAGTAGCAAAAGAAGCAGTCTGGCTCCATAAGTTCCTAAATGATTTGGAGGTAGTTCTTGAGGCACAAAAGGCCATTACACTTTATTGTGATAATAGTGGGGCAATGGCTAATTCTAAAGAACTTCAAAACCATAAAGCTGCCAAACACATTGAGAGAAAGTATCATCTCATAAGGGAGATAATACAACGTGGTGAGGTGAACGTGGTAAAGATTCCCACAGAGCAAAACCTTGTTGATCCATTTATGAAGACACTATCTTAAAAGAGTTCTGAGGGTCACCTAACAGGGATGGGAATGAGGGATATGTCAAACTTGCTTTAGGGAAAGTGGGAGATTGTTGGAGTTATGTAAATATAGTGCCCTAAAAAGCAAATGTATTTACTTATAACTTAATTTTTTCCCAGTTATTTTTTGTAATGAAAATATTTATTATTAATAAAAGAAAAGAGTTTAGTTTTATATGTATGAGCATAATAAAACGAGTCATAAGGTACCGATATTCTTTTGTAAGTAATATACTTATATATAGAGATGTATGGGAAATATGTATATTATTAAAATCTAAAATAATTGATTCATAGTTGAATAATCAAGTTAGTCACTTGATTATTGTTCGCTCAAGGATACACACTCTAAGTTTCAATATTTTTAACCTTGGTAATTACCGCAAGCGTACGGGTCATTTGTATAGTACCTGAGGTGTCAATCTCACAAGGAAGAAAACTAGCCCTAAAATCTAACGAGAGCTAAGTTTGCAAAACCTAATTAAACAACTATTACAGTAATTAAAACTAATAAAGAATCAAATATGAGAATTTAAATCACCAAAAGAACAAACAGAAACAACTCACATAAATAAATCAATTTTCAACCTAGAAGTGACCAATTGAGAGAAAGGGGGAATTTATTCGAAATTAAAGAAAATCTTTCTAATTATGGAATCTTCAATTTAATTGGTCTAGACGGTCCTAGGGTGAATTACTCTCTCTCGAGTTATAATTCTTAACCCTGATTGACATTCCCTAATTCAAATTATGGAAATTGTGATCTCTCAATCTGCAATTTGTCCAAAACCTAAATTAGTTCTAATGCTGTCTATTAACCTACTGGGAATCTATACTCGATCTCTTGTTACAAGACTCGACTAGTTTGATTCAATTCTCTATCTATCGATTTACCTAACTCTCGTTAACCTAAATCGATGATTTTTACCGGCTCACCCTCTCAATTTATTACCCAGTTATAAAGAATTGAATTAAATCACAATAAATCAAAATAAAATACAATCAAAACAATCTTATTAATCTCAAGAATAAATCAACCAGAAGGTGAGTTTAAATAACATCAATAGTCTATGAAAAGTATTTCTAATCAATCTCCAAAATTCCATACATCAATGAAATCGAAATAACAATTAGAATATACTTTTGGAATGGATCTCGAAGGCACGACTGTGGGAAACCACATGCTTCGAGAAGTACGTCGCGTCAAGCGTGTCTCTGTGCCTCTCTTCCTTTATCTCCTTCCTCTATCGATTGAT
Organism: Erythroxylum alaternifolium; assembly: GCA_027478495.1. Classification (NCBI taxonomy): domain Eukaryota; kingdom Viridiplantae; phylum Streptophyta; class Magnoliopsida; order Malpighiales; family Erythroxylaceae; genus Erythroxylum; species Erythroxylum alaternifolium. The sequence goes on from JANIIA010042255.1 coordinate 5,272, forward strand.
CTTAAATTAGGTTTTCACTCAGTTTTTGTAGAGCCTCTCTCTTTTGCAGCTCTTGACTCTCTCTTTCATCTATCACATCATATTCTATTTATATCTTTGAGGCTCTAGGTGAAAGTCGGAGTCGAAACGGTCTAAAAATTTGTCTAAAACTTGAGTTTTTTTGTCAGTACGACGTCGTATATGATCGTGTCCCTACCTGCCACGATCATGGCTGGCACTTTTTCCTTTCTACCAGGGCCTGACTTGATGCTCTCTGTCACGGTCGTGGCTCTTGGTACACGATTGTGGCCTGGCTACCTCTGGTTCTTGCTCTTTTGTCACGATCGTGGCCTGTGCGCACGATTGTGGCCTGTGTTTTTTGGCCCGAAAATTCTTTAACTCTTCCCGTTCTTCCCTGTTTACCCTCCAACACTAGCAAACACATCAAAGTACCTCAAAAATATACAATTTAAGCTCAAATATTCAAACTAACCCATAAAAACACTTAAACACAAAAACTAACCTAATCAAACTCTAAATGCATACTAAACACTTGAATTGATATTAAAATACTTATCAAATCTAATCCTAAAACACCACAAAATGTAACTATCAACATCCCCACACTTAAACATTTTCTTGGCCTCAAGCAAATAAAACAACAACACATAACAATTATAAAGAAAACATATGCAATGCAGCAATGAGGCAATGGCTTCGACTTCGTGAAATAAATTTAATCTCAAATACAATCATTCAGTTATGTCAAATCATTTACATGCAAAATATATGTCTATGGGCTTTGGACTAAATATACAACTTAATTGAGACCTAAGTGTCAACTTATTTACCCTTTTCAATTATACACACACATTAATAAGTTTTTGGTCCTTCGGACTTTGTAACTGTTCCTAAGTACATTTTTCGTGAAAATCTAAGCTTATTACAAGTCTGGTAAGTTTTTATTTAAAGCATATTTTATTTAATATTTTTCTACCCTTTTTTGGGACTTAGCCTTTTACTCGGAGGCAAACATTTATGATGAATGTCAATCTGGATACTAGACTTAGTCAATTTTTTACAGCTTGGTTGAAACATCATTATAGCCTTTTTACATGAAGGAATACATTTGTGATGCATGTCGATCCGGTTACTCAACTACATCAAGTTTTCAATTGGCTACTAGCTTTACTCATGACCCGAAGGTCAGTGAAGTAGTGATTACTGAATTAAAAAATTTTTACTGCCTACCTTGTTGCTTTTAGCTATTTGTTTCCATGAAAAATACTAGTTGAGCTATTTAACCTAAAAGTCCTCAAATTATGAATGAATGCGATAATATATAGGGCTCTAAATTTCCACTAAATCCTAATTAGGCTGTATAATTCTCCAAAGGCTCCCTAATTTACTAATTTCGCAAGCTAATGATTTTCCACAACCTAATAGACTATTTCTAAAATTAAAAACAATTCAGTCAATCTAGGCCATTGACACATTCACACACTTCATATTATGCAACCTAATACTATCGTACAAAATGCTAAAATTCATATACAAACAAAAAAAGTAGAATCCCTCCCCACACTTGAACAGCACATTATTCTCAATTTGAGAAGGAACACACACAACACATACGTAAATAAAATGTGCAAACAGAAATTTAAAATAACAAGGAATAGAATAAATTAAAGAAAAATAAAAATAAAAGATGATAGAAAAATAAACACACAAAAGACAAAATAAAGTTGGAGAAAATTTTTTTAAAAGGGTTAGATTTGAATCTTAAGGAGATGCTGGTTTGTGGTCCCCAGTTGGACCATTGTTTCCGGAAGGCGGTTTCAATTAGTTGGAGATAAGGAAATCACTTCCTTATCTTTAGGAATTTCTCCTCCAAAAATACAACTTACAACGATGCCTGTTAGAGATGTTACCTACATTTTAACAACGATTGCATTGTTTTATATAGATCTGTGCATCCTTAAACAACTGCGGCCAATAGAGTCCACTCTCTAGTATTTTGGCTGCCATTTTGTTGGCCCTATATTACCCAGCATACTGCCCTTCATGGCATTGCTTAAGGATATCTAGCATTTCCTTATCTGCTACGCAGCATCGTATTAATCCATCTGCATAATTTCTGTATAAGGTTGGCTCATCCCAGATGTATCGACTGCAGTCATGTAAAATTGTTTTCTTTGTTGGTATAAGAGATTAGATGGTTTTTTTCTTTGTTGGTATAAGAGATTAGATGGGAGTTTACCACTGGCAATATAATTAGCAATATCTACAAACCATGGTATAGTTAAGCTCTCAAGTAGCATCAAGGTTTCTTTGGGAAAATTTTCATTAATATCCTTACTTGGCTCGTATTCCACTCCCTCAAGTCTGGATAAATGATCTACAACCACATTTTTTGCTCCTTTTTTATCTCTCACCTCCAAATTGAATTCTTTCTTAGGTATTTTAGTGCTACATGGTTAGTGACTATAATTACCTTTGAACCTAAAAGGTACTATCGGAATTTATCACATGCATACACTACTGCGAGCAATTCTTTTTTTGTAATGGTGTAGTTTAGTTAGGGCCCTGCAAGAGTTTTACTAACATAATAGATTGCATGCAATTTGTTATCTTTCATTTGGCCCAGCACGCAACCTATAGCTTGGTCACTCGCATCGTACATAAATTCAAACAGAAGTGTCCAATCTAATAGAGATAAAATTGGTGCTAATACTAATGCCTCTTTTAGAATGTTGAATGCATTTATACACTTGTTATCCAACACGAAGGGCACATCCTTAACTAAGAGGTTAGTCAACGGTCGTGCAATTTGCGAAAAGTCCTTGATAAATCTTTGGTAGAATCTTGCATGACCTAAAAATCTTCGCGCCGCTTTTACATTGCTTGGTGTCGGAAGTTTTTCTATTACCTCTATCTTTGCTTTGTCAACTTCTAATCCCTTCCTGTACCTTGAAATGACATTTCTCCCAATTTAACACTAAGTGTGATTCTTCACATCTTTGAAGGACTTTATCCAGATTGGTTAGACATGAATTAAAGAAATGTCCAAAGATCAAAAAGTCATCCATGAACACCTTTATTATATCCTCTATCATATCAGCAAAGATTGACATCATGCACCTCTAAAATATTACTATAGCTTTGCAAAGTTCGAATGACATTCGTCTATATGTGAAGGTTCTATAGGGACAAGTGAATATGGTTTTCTCCTGATCTTCAAAATCTGATTATAGCGTGAATATCCATCTAAAAATTAATAAAATGAATGGTCAACTACCCTTTCTATCATTTGGTCAATAAATGGGAGAGGGAAGTGATCTTTCTTAGTCACTGAGTTAAGCTTACGATAGTCTATACATACTCTCCACCCTATGACTATTCTCATGGAAATTACTTTTCCACTTTCACTCTCTATCACTGTCATTCCTCCTTTCTTGGGTATGCATTGCACTGGACTAACCCATTAACTATCAAAGATATGGTAGATTATCCCTACATCCAAGAGTTTTTTGATCTACTTCTTAACCACTTCCTTCATGTTAGGGTTTAATCTCCATTGATGCTCGCGCACCATTTTACACCCTTCTTCTAAGTTTATTTGGTACATGCAGACATTCAGGCTTATACCTCTAATGTCAACAATTTGTCATTTGATAGCTTTCATTCATTTCTTCACAATTTCTACCACCTGACGTTCTTATGTTTCACTTAATAGATTGGATATTATTATGGGTAGATTTTGATCTTCACCAAGGTAAGTATACCTGAGGTATGTGGGCAAGGGCTTAATCTCTAATATCGGTGGTTTCTTAGAAGACAGTGGTATGGGTGCCTCAGTTCGAACTAACCTGTCTTGGTGTTCTGAGACATCTACCCCTTCCATCTCATCATCTTCCAACACTTCAGAGATTCGATGTTCATTGTCAGCTTCTGTTTCTAGTGTTTGCACTTCTATTATGCAGCTCTCAATCTGCTGTCGTCCAGTTTGATCTATGATCTCCACTTTTATACATGTGCTACTTATTGCTGGATTCTTCAAAACTTTATTCATATTAAATTCATCCTGATCTTCACCTATTCGCAGTGTCAACTTACCTTCGTAAATATCAATTATAACCTTTCTGGTGTTCAAGAATGGTTTCCCTAAGATTAGTGGGCAGTTTTTATCCTCTTCAAAATCCATAATCACAAAATCCACTGGAATGATGAACTTATCCACTCGCATCAACATATCTTCCACTATTCCTAATGACCTTTTAATGGACTAATCAGCCAACTGAATTAACATGGATGTATGTTTGACCTCTCCAGGTCCTAACTTCCTAAATATTGACAGAGGCATAAGATTTATGCTAACTCCCAGATCACACGAACATTTCGTAAACTCCAACTCACCATCCACACAAGGTATTGTGAAACTTCCTGGATCTTTCAATTTTGAAGGCATTTGACTGGAGTATGGAGTTGCAAGCACTAGTTAGGGTCATCATTTGATTATTGTCCAAATCACACTTTTTTGATAGAATATCCTTTAAAAATTTTACGTATTTAGGCATATGTTCTAATGCTTTAACAAACGAGAGATTTATATGGAGCATCCTTAGCTTCTCTACGAACCTTGCAAATTGTTCATCAAACTTCTTCTTCTGTAATCGCTGAAGGAAAGGAATCTTAGGTTGATATGGTGGAGGTGCAACGTAGGGAGGGTACTCACTCATGTCCATTTCGTTTTCCTTTTCTTGATTCTTCACAACTGGTCGGTCATGCTCCTCTATTATCCTTTTGGGGTGGTTTCCCACTTCGGAGTGTGATGGCCTTTAATTGCTCCGTTGATTTTTTTCCTACAGCACTAGGAATGCTTTCGCCATTTTGTATAGAAAAAACATTTGTCAGTTGATTTACTTGGACTTCTAAATTATGTATGGAAGATGCATGACTTTTAGTGACTTGCTCAAATTTATTTCCCAACTTCTTTTGTGCATTATCTAAAGTTCCAAGCTTATTAAGAATATTATCTAACTTAGCTTCCATTGAGCTTGTTTTGTCCTGTTGGAAGCTTGATTGTCCTTGGTGTCTGAACTGTCATCCGTTGTTGTTGTTTAACCAGGAGAAGTTTAGGTGATTCTTCCACCTAGGCTTATAAGTGTTGGAATAAGGATTGCTACCCCCTTTGTGTCCAAATTATGCCCCCATGTAATTTACTTTCTCAAAGTTATCGTCTCTCATCAGATAGTAGTCCACCATTTCATGATCTATTTGGACGCATAGTTCATATTTCAATTGCGCGGTCTTCATTGAAACTGAGGATGACGTATTCATATTACTGAGCTGTCATGTCAAATTGTCAATCTTAGCTTGCATTTCTGTCATTTAGTCAACAACGCCAACTCCCTTCTATTCCCTAAAATTATTAAGCTGGCTACTACGTTCACTAGTCCATAGACAACTATTGCTAGCCATCTCCTCTATCAGCTCTTTTGCTTTATCAACCATTTTTCTCATTAACGATCCTCCCGATGCTACATCAATGGTACCTCAAGTATATAGGTTCACTCCATTGTAAAATGTCTACAGCAAGAACTCTTTGGTTAGATTTGGATGTGGGAATCTCCTCTGCAGATCCTTGTAGCACTCCCATGCTGTATAGATAAACTCCCCCTCACCTTATTGGAAGTTTGTGATCTGTGGTGATCTTTGTTAATAGGAAGTATTTATCTAAGAAGGCTCGCACTAACTGTTCCTATGTCATAATGTTGGCAGGGTTTAGTAAATGATACCAAGCCTTCGCTCTTTCCCTAAGTGTAAAAGGAAACAACCTAATTCTTACTGCATCTTCTGACATTTTGTGATACTGAAAAGTCACAAATCTCCAGAAAACTCACTATATGTGTGTTCTGATTTTCATTTGCAAGTCCATAGAATTGGACGTTATACTAAAGCATGCTCAAAAGGGCTGGCTTGATTTCAAAATAGACCACTTGAACGAGCAATCTAGCCACTCCTTGATTCGCAGGATTGAATCCGGTCCTCATAAAATCCATGAGGGTCCTCTATTGTTGCCTGTCAGGTTAACTTCTTGATCCATGTTTCTTTGGAATTCTTTGGCCATTTGTATTTTTTGGTTTCTTCTTCTTCTTCTCACCGAGTATTCCTAAGGGTTCTTTCTAATCGTGTTATGACTATATCAAATGTCTCAATTTTATGACTCAGACACCTTATGACTCTTGGGTTCATACAAGAGTACAAATCCCAAGTAAAATGAATGAAAGAAAATAACAAACCTAATGCCTTAAATTATACAATTTACCTTCCCCGGCAATGGCGCCAAAAACTTGTTCACTCAAGGTTACATGCTCTAAGTTTCAATATTTTTAACCTTGGTTCGCGTAGTACCTAAGGTGTCGATCCCATAAGGAAGATAACTAGCCCTAAAATCTAGTGGCAGCTAAGTTTGCAAAACCTAATTAAACAACTATTGCAGTAATTAAAACTAATCAAGAATCAAATATGAGAATTT
>JANIIA010042275.1:0-11788 GCA_027478495.1 Erythroxylum alaternifolium
CAGCTGCATGCATCACCGCACTTCCACTTGACACCTATCGTAATGATAAACGGCTCGTCTCGCCGTGACCTTCTCTTAAATTCTCAAAACTTCTGTCGCTCCATCCCCGTAGGGGCAGAGAACCCGTCGCTGTCCCCTCTCAGTTTGTTACCAAATTATTAAGAACAGAAATTGAATCACAATAACTCAATAAAAATGCAATAAGTCAAATTTCATTAATCTCAAAGAAAAAAATCCCGAAGGTGAGTATAGACATAAATCAACATTCAACAAAACCTATTCTCAATGACTATCTTAATTCTATACATCAATAAAATTGAAATAAAATAAAAAAATACAAGTGGAATGGATTGGTGGAGGCAGCAATAGCGGGAAACCTCCTGTTTCAGGAAATACTTCGTGTAGGCTTCTTCTCCGTGTCTCTCTTCTTTCGATTCCTTCCTCAAATCTCTCAATAAGCTCTTTAAGGTTTTTAAATTTTGGCTAATGTAAAAAGCTCCTTTTCTGTATTCATCATGTTCTTTAAATACCTCGATCGCCCTAGGGTTTGTCCAGGGGAAAAATGATCTAAAAAGTTTCTCTAAACTTAACGTTATCACCTATTTTCACGTTTGCCCGATGTAGACCATTATCGTGGCTAGCGTCTACCCCTTTCTGTCACGAGCATGACCTAAGTGCCACAATTATTGTCTGGATCAGACCTCTTTGTCATGATCGTGGCCTAGGGCATGGTGACTCATACCTCTCTGTCACGATCATGGCCTATTATGCCACGATTGTGGGTCATGGTTTTGGCTCGAAAGTCTCCGAAACTTCTCCATTTTTCACCGTTGGCCCTGAAACACTAACAAACACATCAAGGTACCTCAAAAACATAACATTTAAGCTCAAAGACTTATACTAACTTATAAAAACACTTAAACACATAAACTAACACAATTCTAACCTAAACACACACTAAACACTCAAATTAACACTTAATACACAACAATTTAAACCCTAAAATATGATGCAAATCATACCTATCAGCTAGGATACAGAGTCATCCTTATCGGATTTGAAACTGGCATCTATATACCTGCTCACAATAAGATCTTCTTCTCCATATACCAAGAATACATCCTTTGTTCTTCTCAAGTACTTAAGAATATTCTTGACAGCCACCTAATGACCTTCACCAGGATTTAACTAGTATCTGCTCGTAACACTTGGAGCATATGATACATTGGTTCTCTTACATAACATAACATACAAGATTGATCCTATAGCCAAAGAATAAGGGGTCAAATTCATATGATTCCTCTCATCTTGTGTCTTTGGACACATAGATTTTGAGAGTATAATCCCATGCATCATAGGAAGATATCCTCTCTTGGAATGCTCCATACTAAACCTCTTTAGCATCTTATTTATATATATAGACCGAGAAAGACTAGGCAACTTCTTAGATTTATCTCTATAGATTCTTATCCCTAAAATATAAGTTGCTTCTCCAAAGTCTTTCATAGAGAAATTATTGGACAACCAAATCTTGAATTATTTTAAAGCTGAGACATCGTTTCCTATCAGTAGTATGTCATCTATATACAACACAAGAAATACGATTGCATTCCCACTAACCTTCTTATACACACAAGGTTCATCCAAATTTTGTGAGAAACCAAACTCTTTGATTTTATCATCAAATCGGATATTCCAGCTTTTGGATGCTTGCTTCAATCCATAAATAGGTTTTTAAAGTTTGCATACCTTTTCATCATCTTTGGATATGAAACCATCAGGTTGTGTCATGTACACATCCTCGATTAGGTTTCCATTAAGGAAAATTGTTTTTACATCCATTTGTCATATCTTATAATCATGCCCAGGAGTATCCTAATAGATTTAAGCATGGCTACTAGGCTAAATGTTTCATCATAGTCAACTCCTTGTTTTTGACAATAACCTTTAACTACAAGCCTAGCCTTATAGGTAACTACATTACCCTCCATGTCAGTTTTTTTCTTGAAAACCCATTTGCACCCTATGGGTTTTGGGTGGGTCAACCAAAGTCCATACTTGGTTTTCATACATGGAATCCATTTTGGATTTCATGGCTTGAAGCCATTTGTTAGATTCTGAACTCTTTAAAACTTCTACATCGGTAGGAGGCTCATCGTCTTCTATGAGCAATACGCCATTATGTTCACTTATGAGATATCCATCTTTCTAAAGCATGATGTATACTACTTGACCTATGAACTTCTTATGTATCAGAAGGTTGAACTATTGTTTCATCATTATAAACAACAATCTTGGGTTCATGTAGTTGATATGCATCTATTTGAGCATCGTGAACTTCAACAAGTTCAATTTTGCTCCCACGGTTTTCTTTTAGAAGAAACTCTTTCTCTAAAAAGACAGCTTGTTTTGAAACAAACACTTCTTGTTCCAAAATATTGTAGAATTGATATCCTATCGTTGCTTTAGGATATCCTACAAACATACATTTGTCAGATTTAGCTTCTAGCTTATTTGACTAAATCCGCTTCACATAAATTAAACAAACCTAAACTTTCATGTGAGAAAGATAGGGTTTCTTATTAGTCTAAATCTCATATATAGTAACATTAACTGACTTTGAAGGAACTCTGTTTAACATATAAACAACAGTCTTGAGTGTATATCCTCAAAATGATTTTGACAAATCTGCTAAGCCCATTATTGACCTTACCATGTTCAACAAGGCTCATCTTCTCCTTTCTACCATATCATTGCGTTGCGGCGTATAAGTTGGAATCCATTGGAATCATTTTGTGGCGTATAAGTTGGAATCCATTGGAATACTATCTCATTATCTTTGAAATAATTTAGAAACTTTTAGCTTAAGTATTCACTACCTTGATCTGATCAAAGTGTTTTAATACTTCTACCCAGCTATTTGTCTACTTCATTTTTTAATTCTTTGAACTTTTCAAAAACCTCATATTTGTATCTGATAAGATACACATGCCCATATCATGAATAATCATCGATAAAGCTAATGAAGTATATGAAACCACCTTTGGCATATATGGACATTGGACCACACACATCTGAATGTAATAAGTCCAATAGCCTAGTAGTTAATTCACCTTTTCCCTTAAAGGGTAACTTTGTCAACTTGCTTAATAAGCAAGATTCACATGTTTCATATGAGTCAAAATAAAATGACCCTAAACTACCACACATGTGTAGTTTAGTCATACGTCTTTTACTTATATGGCCAAGGCGACAATGCTATAAGTACAATGATTTCACATTATCTTGTTTTTGTCTTTTATTGTTATTGATATTTAAAATTGGATTGGACATATCTAATATGTATATCCCATAGCATAAGGCATTCCATTCAAACTAATAGAATAACCATTGTTATTAAAATTTAAATGGAAACTAGCTTTATTAAGACTAGAAACTGAAATAATATTCTTAGTTAATATAGGTACATAAAAACAATAATCTAATTCTATTACAAGCCCACTAAGGAGTGTCGATATATAAATTCCTACCGCTAATGCAACAACTCTTGCTTCATTTCCTATGCACAGGTCTGACTCTCCCTTGCTGAGTTGTCTATTGTTCCTGAAGCTCTGCATATCAGTACATATGTGTGAGCCACATTTAGTATCCAATACCTATATGTTATTACTAGAAACAATATTAATATAAATAACAAACATACCTAAAGTAGATGGGGCATCTGATGCCTTCTTCTGTTTCAGTGACTCCAAATAGGCCTTATAATTCCTCTTCCAATGGCCATCCTTACCATAATGGAAGCATGTTCCCTTAGGGGCAGTCTCCTTAGCTTTCTTCTTGGCCACACCTCCCTTGGGCCTTGTGGACTTCTTCTTCTTTTGGTTCTTCTTCCTCGAACCAAAAAGTTCACCAACATCAAAGCCTTAGTGTCCTTCTTGGAAAATGGCTCAATTGTTTTGAGCAAGTTGATCAATTCAGGAATTGTGGTAGATATCTGGTTCATCCTATAGTTAAGTACAAATTGTGAATAACTATCAGTCAAACTAGTCAAAATTAATTCTATACTTAATTCATGACCCATCAAGAAACCCAAAGAGGCCAACCTCTCAATGTAGCTATTCATCTTCAGTGTATACTACACTGGAGATGTCTCCTCAGCCATCTTCGAGCAGAAGAGCAATCTCGAGGTCTTGAATCTTTCGGACCTTACTTATTCATCAAATAGTTCCCTCAGATGATATACTATAGTATGAGCATCCATAGTCTCATGTTGCTTTTACAACTTTGGTGACATAGATGCCAGCATGATGTAGCAAGCCATCTCACTATCATTGATATTCTTTCTATATGCCTTTTGATCCCTATCAGAAGCATCAGCAGTAGGGGGATAGGGAAGTGCTTCATCTAAGATGTAGCTTAGTTTTTCTGATTTGAGAACTATTCTCAAATTCCTAAACCAGTCTAAGAAATTTAGCCTAGTCAAATTGTTAGCTTCCATCAGTGAGCGTAAGTTCACACTAGTTGTCATGGTGTCAATTATGGCATCCTAAATGTCAAAGAGAGATGGTGTTAGATTGTATGTAAATGTATGTAAATTAGGAATTAACTAACATGCATTATGGCTCCCACTATTTTCTTATGAATCCATAACCCTCATTATGAATCTGAGAGAACTTGTATAAAAGTTCTTTTAGTGGGTCGATATCTAATATCTCTAGGAATGACCTTGGGTTTGCCCAACAAGCCACCGAAGGTCAATCGATAGGTAGCGATCATACCAATTACATTGATAATGCAACTATCGAATCTAGTGCTATCAACTATTGATTTGTGCACACATATTGGGTTATCAACTGTTAATGCATGTACTTCTCATGTACACTACCCAACTTCACCTTTGTCCTCGTTGACCTTGGGTTTGCCCAATAAATCAACGCTTTTAGTTAAAACTGACCTATTAATCTGAAAACCCTATTTCCATGATTCGAACATATTTGTGTAGAGTAGGCTTGCGTTTGCCCAACAAATTAACTCTAAAAGAATTTTGGTTCACACCATATCAATGGAAGGCATTAGTTTTAACATTTTAAGTCAGAGGTTTCTACTTAGGCCTCATTTAATTAGGATGGTCTTATATATATATATATATGTATGTATGTATGTATGTATTATATAGTTACTATAACTATATGGCATGATATAGACACCTCGATCAAATTGGACTTAACTCTATAACCATCCATCAAGCAAGCCCACACAAAATTCTAGCATGCATTCTCTAATGCATCAAAGAACACATATAAAATTTGGCTATGACAAGTTATGGATCCAAGTCAATTCAAATCTTAAATCTAATTGTTAATCTTGGCTAAAATTTAATTTTGCATGTCATTTTCAATTTGGGATTTAATATTAATCAAATTAATTTAAACTCCAATTTTCAGAAATATATACAAAATTAATCCTTTGATGTCAAAATTAAACACTTTAATTTTGTCACACTTGCCATTTTCTAGTTATACTAGAAAATACTATGCTCTACTTAAAATAATTAAAAATTATTTTCCAAAATTTCCAAAACATCAAATCATCATTCCATGCATCTTTAGATCATTTCATGTTCAACAAAATAATTTTGGAATCACCTAAAATCATTAAGACAACCGAAACCACACCTAGACACATAAAATGACAAATTTGACATCTACATTTTTTTCAGAAATCTAATTTTAAGCAAATTCATTTTGGGCATGCACAAGACATCAAAATAACACATTTTTATCACAAAATATTTTTAAGGTTCTGGAATCGAAACTTACATAAACAAAATTATCAAATAAAATAGTTCCATTAATTTCAACAAAATCGACTATATCTATTTACTGTTTGAAAATTTTAATTAATTTTGGAAAAATTACAGAGGATTAAAAACATTCTAAATATGTTTACATAATTTTTCTATAATCAAATTCTAAGAAAAACATGTTCATCCTTAATAATTTAACCAACTAACATCATATGTTCTACAAGAAAATGGTTTTCATACATGTTGTATAAAATTCGGAAATAAATATTTTAATCACATTAAAATTAATGTTCAATCACTAAAATCATCTAAAAACATCTCATAAGTATATCAATGAAATAAAATCATGAAAGCGGTGTTTTACAATTTAATTTCGCATTTTACACAACAGCTCCTAAGTTGTCATAACTATGCAATCTTATTGCATATGGAATGAAACTACATCTACTAGGCACAAACCTACTACAATACCACTGTAGGGTTTCAATTATGCATCACATGCATCAAAAATTAGAACATACATAGCAAAAAATGAAACGAAACCCAGAAAATACAAAATGAAACATGTGCCATTAGATGTAGTAAATCAAAACATGAATAAGATGTGTGTACCTTTACCGATGATCTCCTTCGTTCTTTAATCTCTTCACCATATTGGGTTGTCGTAAACCACAACAACTAAGCTAGATCATCTCTAACGTAGTCCATATGAAGATAGAAGAAAGAAACCTCCAAGGAAATGGCAGAAGACATATAAAAGTGTTAGCTGTTGATGTGTGTTCTTCAAAGAATGTTTGTAGAGAGTGAGAGAAGATGATAACACTTCACCAAAAGTCTCTCTATTTTCATACAACACTTGCACGAAAATTGGTGTTTTTTACATCCTTCGGCCTTCCTCTAATGCCCAACATCAATGGAGAGATTTGGTGGGAATTAAATGGCCATTAATCCCACTTAATATGCATGAAAATGTTCACCCATTCTTTAAAGGGTAATTTTGTCATCTTGCTTAATAAGCAACATTCACATGTGTCATATGATTTAGAATCAAATGACCCTAAACTACCACAATTTTTTAGCTTAGTCATGCATCTCTCATATCTTAGATCCCCATCCAAAACCATTTTACTCATTCTTTGCATTTCCAATATGTGTGACCCATTAGGTTCTCGGTTATATTGGCCACTTGAATTAACATTTAAATCATGCAAGTCATGAGCAGTATCTAGCAACACATCATGACCTCCCAATTGACCAAAAAGTCAATTGTTTGGCTACAATCCCTTCCATAGACAATGTTCTCATGCAATTCATCGTTTCACCATCTATAACCCACTTAGTTTAGAATATAGTTAAAGTGTCAACTCCCACTAGATTGACTACGTCACATCTAACCTAAGTGATGTTAGTTCATGTCCCCGAGGATCATTAATTAATTGGATATGTCACTGAAGACTATCTTTATGACATTTCCACTATGGCCAGAGATTCTCGAGTAATGTCCCTGATAAGAGGCCATGGGTATCATCTCCTTCTATTAAGAGTGATGAATCATTTATTGGCTACTAAATTACCTTTGAATACCTCAAGCTGTACTCAATCACTACCCTCTGAGCAACCTCTGAGAGGTAACAAGGAATGGAGTCAAAGTACAGGATCAGTATTTAAGATATACTTGAGCACCTCAAGTCTAAGGATATTTGCACCATTATTATGATGAAACTATCATTGATACTAGAATAGATTATCTATATAATTGTCTCATAGCAAGTCATCTAATGTACTTACTACTTTTATTAAGCATCCACATGTTAACTCTAAACAACTCATGCTTACAACTTATGAGATCCACTGCTTGATCCAATCAAGAAGTATAACATGTAATAGTCTGTCTGAATTAACTTATCTTATTAATCTTATGACTAGGGATAATTTGAATACTAATATAATTACACATGATAGGAATCTCATTATCATGATCACATCATGATTTCTTTCATGCTATGTAATGTATCAAGGACTTCATTATTAAGATCATTATCAATTCATAAAGAACATGAACGTCAAATTAACAAAAATGTCTTTTTTATTATTCATAAAGATTTGTACAAATAAATGCTAAAGGTGATTTCCTTTAGAGCACTTCTCTAACAATGATGATACTTTAGCTGAATATAATAGTGATGAAGAGTCAAATCATAATGCAATTAATAATGATGATTTTCAAGATCTTGATCATGGTGATTGAAGGTAAAAAAGTTGTTTATATTGTTTGAAATGTATTGTTGATGTTTGAGTTATATAAATGCAGATTGTTGATATTTAACTTATGTTAATACAAAATGTTGATGTTTGAATTATGTTTATACAAACTGTTGATGTTTGAATTATGTTTATACAAATTGTTGATGTTTCATTTTTCTTTATGCATATTATTGATATTTGAGTTACGTTAATATGGAATGTTTATGTTTAAGTTATGTTAATGTGGAATGTTGATGTTTGACTTATGTTTATGCAGATTGTTGATGTTTAAGTTATGTTTATGTATAATGTTAATGTTTGACTTATATTTGTACATAACGTTGATATTTGAGTTATATTTATTCAATATAATGGCACCTGGTAGAAACAAGGAAAAGAAGGTGGCATCTATCAAAATTGCTCCTTCCTCACAACAATCAGATCAATCCAACCCTATCCAACTACAACCACTGACTTAATCCTCCAATTAGTCATGGCTGTGAGACTATGTCATGACTAATTTGTCATGGGTGTGACATGGTTTGCATGGGTGTGACATCACAGGCATGACACCACCATACACGCCTATGAGAAATGGCCAGCTCTCCTGAACCATAAGTTTTTAGTATAAAAACATCATTTTATGATAGTAGAAGATATGAAAGGTTGGAGAAAACGATTTAGGGATTTCGGGAGGCAACAAAGGGGTAAAACTCTCATTCTTTGGAGGCCTATAGAGGAATAGGCTTTCTCGACTCGGTTCAGAGGTAATATCGACGTTGAAAAACTCAGTTACGCATTTCTCTCATTGTTTTTTGTTCTTTCTTTTAGGAATTGAATTGTGTTATCCTTCATTTACAGTTTGGGTATTAAGTTAAGATGATCTTAATGTGTTCATTGGATTGTTTTATAATGAACCCATTGCTAGAATCTTCAATATAATTTTTATTTGTTAAATTGATATTTGTTTGTGGTAACTCATAGTTTCATATCATTAGGGATACAATTCATAATTGTTGTGTTTCTGATTGGCATTGAATCACTAGTGTTGGATAGCCTATAGCCCGGGTATTCACAATACATAGCGGAATGGACCATATTACACAACAAAAGTAAAACCGAAACTACACAACATGTACAAATTTCCCTCTTGACGTGGATTGGTATTTTTTTTTCAGATTTGTAGACGTTACAACACGCGAACATCTTCTACCGGTATCCACACAAGGATGAACAATCCGGGCAGTGGCTAATGTGTGCTAGCACGTTCCAAAACATCTTTTGAACGCCTTATAATTTTTCTCTCGGAAGAAGAACGAACAGCTGGTAGCTAGGGTTTTTCGTCTCTTATCTAATGAGACATATGTTCTCTATTTATAGAGAAACCCTAATCCTTATTCTTATTAGGAATAAGAATATCATAATCCTAAACCTATTAGGATTATAGAAGACCAATAAATTTCGGCCCATATTATATCTTATATAATAAAACCCCAACAACTTAATTCAATCTAGCCCAATAAATATATCCACATATATTTATTCAATGCCTAATAAATTAAGCCTGAGAGAATAAGCCCAGATCATATCACTCTCTGTGTTCGACTTTGTAGGCTCATTTGATGTTGGCAATGGGCTTGATCACACTTCAAGGCTCATAAGTCATAAGCGTCCTCTAGCAAGACATTATGACTACCCAAATCAAATGAGGATCGGTAATCCGATTTAACCTATAATCATGGTTATAAACTCAGTCCCTTTGTAACACGATATCAAGATTAATCACAAGGTATGGTACATATCAACCTTTGATTAATCGTAGTTTCTTGATTCCTAAGTTGACTGATTATAACAAATGACTCCTCATCAATTCATTTGAGCACGACCATGTAATTCTTCAGTCATACTGTCAAGAGGCTCAAATGATATCTCTCTCATTTAAGAGAGGTACAAATCCCATCTACATCATTCACATCCCTCCATATGATTCATTTAATGTCCAATATAAGACTACTTGTTATCCTGTTAAAGATGACTAAGTCTAATGTCAAAACACTGAATTCCTCATGTAGGGAACCATGATGACTTCAGATCAGAGGACTAAAGTCAAACCATATTGAGAATCACTAATGACATGAAACCATGTAGTGTTCTCTCTGTGGGTCGTGTCAGACCTCGTTTCTGGAGTCTGACTTTCATGCTTGCTTATAATCATAATACTTGAGCAATTTCCAATAGAGAACACCTTAATCATAATCCTCGGCTTATCTTCTTGCTTTGATACCATAAGGTGTCGGACCCTGTTTCTGGAGCCCCACGATCGCATTCGGATAACATACATTCAACAACTATACTTGCATTCAAAACTCTCCTTTCTAAGCTTAGCTTTGCTCTTCGAATAGTCAACTAATACGATGATATTCAACTAGTCCATTTATCCATTTCAGCCAGAATACCTCAAGGAACAACGTTAGTGAGTCCACACTTTACACATGTACCTACTTCGGGGCTATAAGTATAACTTTTTCTATAGTCATCCAATTTAGGGTTTCTTTAGATAGTTCATTAGAGGACTTCAAGAGCTACAACTTTCATGAAGACCTCTAACACCAATTGTATCTTCTAAAGGGCAAAAATAGGGTAGAAGATAAACTGTGAATAGTAATATAGAAGAAGTTGTGAACAATAACACAGAAGAAGTCTGTGAACAATAACACAGACGAAGTCCGTAAACAGTCACATAGACGAAGTCTGTGAACAGTAACACAGACAATATTCTTCAACTAATATAACTACTTAACTCCTTCTTATAATCCTTGGCCTATGATTTGTGTCCTATCCTCTGTGTTCTATCCACTGTAGTTGACTTTTATCTTCTGTGTTAACCACTTATCGTCTGTGATCTATCCTCTGTGTTCTATCCTCTGTAGATGACTTTTATCTTCTGTGTTGACCACTTATCGTCTATGGTCTATCCTCTAAGTGATGACGTGTCCTCTGTGTTTTGACGTCATCATAGACGATACTTCTCCTCTATATTCATCCTTACCTCTGTGTTCTGATATTAGCACAAATGATACTTCTACTCTTTATTCCTCCTTGCCTCTGTGTTCTGACGTTAGGATAGATGATACTTCTCCTCTCTATTTCTCCTTGCCTTTGTATTCTGACTTCAACACAGACGATACTTCTATTCTTTATTCCTCCTTGCCTCTGTGTTCTAACGTCAGCACAGACGATACTTCTCCTTACCTCTGTATTCTGACATCAACACAGACAATACTTCTATTCTCTATTTATCCTTGCCTCTGTGTTCTGACGTCAGCACAGATGATACTTCTATTCTCTATTCATCCTTACCTCTGTGTTCTGACGTCATCACATACGATATTCTCCTTCTAAATTTCCCTTACCTTTGTGTTGTGATGTCATCACAGATGATATTCTTCCTCTGTATTTTTCCTTTACATCTACCTTACTTAATGCAACCATCAACCTTCTCAACCACTCTCATTCATTCAAATCTCAGGTTAGAAATACACAAACATAAACACCAATCACTTCTCAAGCCTCAAAATTATTTGATCAACACATACAACGCGAAACTTAACAGTGTTCATAATCATGAGCAGATCATACATATATTTCATTCATCCCCAATTGAATATTTGTTTTACAAGGCTTTAATAACCTTACAAGTCATAATACATCAGTACACTTAAACCAATAAAACTTGAA
>JANIIA010042286.1:0-11787 GCA_027478495.1 Erythroxylum alaternifolium
CGCCACCCTCGCGGGGCACGGATTCGGATATCACTATCGATATCGGGTTCGGGTCCAGCGGGAGTGGGGTGTTACATAAACCATATTAAAGCATATTAACCAAGCTCATACAACCCAAGATATAGAGAGAAACCAAGATAAAACTTAAAAAACTCGAATCATAGAAAACTTAAATCTTCTTATAGGTATCCAACTAAGTATCAACATTTTCTCGACATAACTCCACAAATCAAAATCCAAAAGCAGAACTCTCAAATCATCAAACAGAGCCTCATTTTCACATATAATATTAAACAAAAGAAAAAGCCAAACACATACCATTCACTTTAACCTAAGAAATCCCCTAAAATGAAACACTGAAAAAGTATAGACTTTAAATCCATCGAACCCTCTTTTTTTTAAAGATCAAAATATACTTAAAAAATGTAAAGCACACATTCCTTGTGTCCCTCGAAGAAATTCAAACTTGGCCTTATTCTTCATCACATCATCTCTATCATCAGATGTCTGGTTGATTTCTTTTCTGGTAACAACTAATTGTGGATCTGGACAGTTTCTAGTATTAACTTCTTTGTGTGTCTATTCTAATGTGTGAGGTTAATTTTTTCTAACGAACCCAAGTTTGCTTTGTTAACTTTGACTATTGCTAAAAGTTCATTGAAGCATGTCTAGATTTTTTATTTTGAACCCTTTGAAATATCATTTTTATCAATGTGTAACATTTCAGCCTTATATGCCCTATAATCCCATAAAATCCCACAAAAATGAGATGTAGGTATAAATTTTTGTTTTTTTCCTCGAAGTTTCTCTTTGGATAAATCTAGTTGCACAATTTTTCTCATCATTTGACTTGGAGCGTTCACTTTTATTTCTAATGCCATAAAAGTCTCCTTTAATCTTACCAATTTTTAGCAATTTTCTAACTTTTTGGTATCTTTATTTAACATTCTTATCCTTTTCCTGTATTTACTAGCTTCAATTTGGTTTTATTTAGCTCATCTATTGTAGATAACAACTTCTTCTCTAGATCTTGAATGATGTTCTTCATGGTAGATTTTTCCTTCTTCAACTTCTCATTCTTCCTATATGTTTGGACCCATTTAGCATACATTAACTTATAAACTTTGCAATATCCTCCCTCTTGTAATTTAAATCACTGTCATAATATGAAATTGAACTTTGAGTTAATTTATCTATAGTTTCATAGTCAATTTCTTCCTTCTTCGTTGCTGTTAAGCAAGAAACTGGACTTTTGCTATATAAAGCAACCAATGCAGCATTACTCACAAATTCCTCTTCATTACCATACTCCCTTTCATATTTCACTCTAAGTGCTAGTATAAGACTTTTCTTTTCTCTTCTTCAAAGTGTTAGCACATTTCACTTGCACATATCCGAAGCCTTCACATTCATGACATTGAATTTTATTAATTTTTCTTTCACCCTCTTGAGTTTTAACTTGTTTTTTAAAGTTGTTATTCAATGAACTCCCATTGTTATGTCTAAACTCGAGTTTATCCTTCTTCACTTTTATTAACCATTTGATGAAATTTTTTGTCAATAACTCCATATCCTCATTATCATCAAATTCATCTTCTAAGTCATTCACAACTTTACCAATCTTAGCGTGCAATGCTAATCCTTTATTTTTCTCTCATTTATCCCTCAACAAATTCATCTCAAAGTTGGTAAGAATCCCAATTACCTTATCCAAAGACAATTTATTGATATCATTTGATTTTTCAATGAAGGCAATTTTTGGAATAAATCTCAGAGGCAGTGATCTCAATTTCTTCTTAACAAGTTTCATATTCAAATACTTCTTCCCAAGTTGATGTTCTTAGTTTACTATATCACACAATCTCTTATGGAAGTCTCCAATAGTTTCACTTTCATCCATCCTTAACTCTTTAAATCTCACAGCTAACATCTGAAGTTTCGAAGCTATCACAGATTTTGGTCCCTCGTGTATAGTTTGCAAAGTGTCCCATACTGCTTCCTTTGATTCACAAACTGATATCATAGCAAAGTGACCTTCATCAATTGCATTGAAAATGGCATGTAGTGCTTGAGAATTTCCAAGTGCTCTCTGTGCTTCATCCCTTGTCCATTTAGATGAATCTTTAAACATTGCTTCTCCCTTTTCATCAGTCGTCACTAGATATGTCCAACCATTTAAAACTAACTTCCATGCTTTTGTTCTTTGTGCCGGAATGAATACTCTCAGCTGTGATTTCAACGTAGGATAATTTGAACCATCTAACAACAGTGGCCTGATGATTGATGCCCCTTCTCTCATAACCATAATTACAACACACAAATTTATACCAACTTGACATACCAAGTTCTGATTCAGTGAGCCTCTTTGATACTAAATGAAAATCCTAAAGGATGTAATTTCGCAAAAATTCTAGTTCAGCCACAGTTGTTTCTAGCACAAACAAAAACAAAAAAATTAAATGCAAAATAAACAAATTAACACTCAAGATTTGGTAACGCAGTTTGACACATCTTGCCTATAACATCTCGTTTTCCTATGTTAAGGGTTAGAACCCTAGAATACTGTGTAGGAGAGACATTATCGAAAAGTTAGAAAGTGCATTTCATGCTCATGCATAATATAGCATACACACATATGTGAATATTAATTTTTGCATACATTAAAATGATTGTACATGCATTCATTAACATTTTTCGAGTATAATTAATTTTTATATGATTATGATATAAATTGTCTTGAAAATTGATTCGAGTAGCGTGAATATTGATTTAGAAATTTTGATGAAATTTAGGAAATTTCTGTAATTTTTGTTATTTTTGGATTAGGAGAAATGTCGAGTGGTAAGACAATTGATTTATGGTAATAGAAATAAGTGTCATATGATAGTAGAAATTTTGATAAATTATTTTATGATTTTAATGACAAGAGTCATAGAAAATTGGGAAACAATTGGAGTACAAATTGGAGACCAATGGACAAGTTATTAAAGAGGACCAAGTGAGAACTATATAATATGGACATGTGGCAACTGATAAGTGTCACTTGCCATACCATGTCTTAATCCACAATTTTTGCTTCTAATTGAAAGGCCACTTAATTGTTTTTCATTCTTGCTTTTTCTTCTTCTCTTCGTGACCTTCTCCATCTCTTCTCTTCTTCATTTCCATGATACTCACCCAACCATCATCAACGTTGAAGCTTACTCTCACCCTTCATTCACTACCATCATTTTATTGTCTCCTTCATTTCACACTAAAGACCTAACCTTAACACTTTCGAATGATGATGATCGTGTAAGGGAAGGAAGCTAGGGTTATGTGATATCTTGAAGATTTTGAAGCTAAATCAAGTAAGTTATACTTTAATCTTTATATATAGTCATAAATGAAACAAATATGATGAATGATTTGAGATTGACGATCATGATCATGAAATTTTATATATATGCCTTAACATGGGTGTAATAATAAAAAGATTATGTTCTAAATTTTAGTGTGTTAATGTTGTTCATGAGCTGTTTAATAAAAGGCATTTATGATGATATATTAAGAGATGAATGATTATGAAAAGGAAGTTGAAATATGATGATGTGTGGATGAAGAAGTAAATGGGGTTATGTCTTACTTTTGTGTTATGATGAGTGATAATTTATGATTTGTGCTATAGGTGGTTTTGAGATGATTAAAAAAATGAAAATGGTGCTTGAAAGAGTGTTGAAAGTTTAAAAATCAAGAGATGTGATCATGTTATATTTTTAGTTTGATAATGAAAGTAAGGAATTGATGAATGAATTTATGTGTTGTGTTCTTATTTTAAGAATATGAAAATCATGAATATAGGCTATATTATGGATGAATTAGAATGGGAATTTAAGGTATAAGAAAGGTGTGGAGTAATATTCTTGAAATGAGAATTAGGTATAATAATGAAAGATGATGAAATGTTTTATTTTTGTATGATTGATGAACTTTAAGTTATGAGTTATCTTATAAATGATATTAAGATAGTTTTGAGGTTAAAATGAAGAGATTATAAATCCTAAGTGATGAACTATGGAAAATGAATTGTTTGATGCATTATGAATGAGATATATTATGGAAAGAGTTAGGACTTTATGTATGATGAGATTAAGTTGGAAATGGTGAATCAAATGAGTATAGGTTTGAGAGTTTAATGCAGCCAATTTGATAGTTGAATTAGTATGAAATGATGTTATAATAGTGGAGGTAAATTCTGGAAAAATTTGGAGTGAAATTGATGCTACTATGTGTGTTAAATTCATTGAAGAAATGAGGAAGAAAATGTAGGCCACAATCGTGGCCCTCACCTCACGATCGTGGTCTGTCTATAATATGGTTTTATGACGATCGTGGCAGCACCATCGCAATCATGGCCATTCTCAGAAGTTTCTGTCATGATCGTGGTAGGGACACCACGATTGTGGGCAAACCTATGGAGTAAAAGGGTTGTCTTTTGAGTGTTATGTGAACTTAATGATGTTATAGTACTTCTTTATGGTGTAGTTAGGCTTGAAAGAGATCTCAAATGACTCTACTTGATGATAAATTAGGTCGTTAAAGTGAGTTAAATGTATTTGGTATTAGATAATGATTGAAAGATGTTGGTAAATGATTTATGAGTTGTGAATTACGGAAATAGACCCAAGATTGTCATTGAGCATGCATTGTACTTAACATATATATATATAAATATGTTCATAAATGAGTACTTATGTGATTGTGGAAAGTTGTAATGTGTGTAAATATGTGTTGCATGATATAAAAGAGCAATTAGAGCGACAACATCCCGACATTGCTCGGACATTTAGGCAATAAGCTATCTAGATGGTCTCACGTTAATTAATTGTTTTTATTAGAAATATATTTTAAATTATTATGTGATGTGAATATGTTGATTCCGGACATTGAATGTCTGAGGTGTTTGATGCATGACTATCATATTGGTAGTGCTCATTGTTTGTGAATTTGACATAATAAATGATACTCAACTTGATTGTTGAATGCTGGACCAAGGTCTAATGAAAAATGTGAATGTGAATGTAAATTCAAAAAATTGAGGATAAGTGATTGATTGAATACATGTGATGCATCTCACTATATGAATGCATGATAACATAAAGGCAGTTGTGACCACAGTCGCCAATGAAAAAGAGATTAAAGCTCATAATGTGGTAAAAGCCTCTAGCTCACTATGTATAATGAGCCCTGTATCTCCAACGGATAAGGAAAAGTTATTAATGAGCCTGGTATCCACTCAGTCACATCAACGTAATAATTTGAAAGTGAGTCTCACGAGTATTGTAGATACGCTTGATATGAATGTTTTGAATGATTGAACTGTATTATGGAATTATGTTGAATAGGAAACGTGAATTTGTAAACAAGTATTTTGCGATGTTACACGATAATAAATGAAGTGATGTGAATTATGTGGTTTTATGAATTGAATGTGAATTTTTGTGTTATATGATAAGAGTGAACCATCGAGGATGGTTAACTCACTAAGTTTGGAAAACTCAACAAAATTGCAACGTTGACTTTTCAAGTATAAGAGAGGCGACTTAGTTACTAAGACGTTCTAGAAATAACTTAGTACTACTTTTGGATAGAAAAAATGACTCAAAGGTTGGTCAGCTAGGATTGAAGGATTTAGATAGAATTTTTGTATATTTCCTCATACATGTAGCATGTGTTGTAAATAGAGTTGTAAAGTCTGATTAGCTTTTGATAATGTACATATAAGGATGATGTTTGTAATGCAACAATGTATATTCTGTTTTATGAAATGAAATGAGGAAATTTGGTTTTAAAAATTGTGTTAATTGAGTTGTAGACATTGAATATTGTGTTTTTAAATTATGATGCCATGAGATTAATGAAAATGACTGCTCTAGCGCACCACTTCCATCAAGCATATGCTCGAATGTCAGAATGACGTATAGGCACGTGTCGAATGGGGATGGGATGCTACATATATAAGCTAGAAACCCATGATGCAGCTGCCATGAGGCTTATTGGTGAAATTTTTCACAAGTTTAGGAGTCACAGCAAGAACTTGCTTTTTTTATTCACAGGTGTAAATAATGCAACATACTATAGTATTGAAATCAATTGTAGATGATTAATTCAAACATAAATACTTCAACTTCAATGTGATTTATGCAAACTTAGTATTAACATAAGAAATTCATACGTTTAATAGACAAGACAGTTCTTTGCATAATAAACCCCTAAGATAGTATATAGGCTAGAAACTTATGGTGAAGTTCCTGTGAGGCTTATCGATGAAAAATTACGTGAGCCTAGGAGTCATAGTAAGAACTTGCTTTCTTGATTCATAGGTGTAAACAATGCCACGTATCATGGCATTGAAATCAATTATAGGTAATTAATTCAAACATAAATACTTCAACTTCAATGTGATTAATGCAAACTTAGTATTAACACAAGAAATTCGTACATTTAATAGACAAGATAGTTTTTTGCATAGTAAATAGCTAAGATGGTATATAGGATGGAAACCCATGATGAAGCTTCCATGAGGCTTAATGGTGAAAATTTCCTTAAGCCTAAGAGTCACAACAAGAACTTGCTTTCTTGATTCACAAGTGTAAACAATGCCATATGACATAGTATTGAAATCAATTATAGGTAATTAATTCGATTGATTAATACTTAGGGGTTGTTGTGTAAAGTTTAGATGTTTTGTAAACTTAGGGGACATGAAGGATACTAACTATGAAATCACTCTTTTAAATTAACAGATTTGCATAAATGAGTAATGTTGATAGATCTTGGATGTATAAATGATTAACACTTGATGGTTTCATTAATCCTGAGTTTGTTAAGGGAGTTGAAGCTTTTATTTATTATGCATGTTCTTAACCTATATATATGGATAGCCCAAAGATTAGATGTCCTTGTAAAAAGTACAAACACATTAGTTTCCTTCCTATTGATGAAGTGAATGGGCATTTGCTGAGAAAAGGATTTGTCCCAAATTATTTTGGGTGGACATGACTTGGGGAGCCATTAATTTTGTAGCATCTCAAGGGGTAATGAAGTAAATTCCTCAGTGAATGTAGATGAGTTTAAAGGGGTGATTCGATTTAGAACAAATAATGTGGGTGCAACTGAAAATCCTTATATGCAAATAGTTTATAATACAGCCACTTATACCTTTCAAGATAATATAGAAAATCTTGAAGAAAAACCAAACCCACATGTGAAATAATTTTTTGATTTACCACACTAAGCTTACCAAGAATTATGGCCAAATCGTGAGATAATGACTCAATTGTCTTGAATTGCTCGAATATTGAATATAAAGTCTAAAGGGCATATTTCTTATCATAATTTTGATAAAATTCTTGGATGTTATAATAAATCATTGCCTCTTGATCGTACAATGGTTGATAGTTTTTACAATATAAAGAAACTTATTAGGGGTCTTGGTTTTCCTGTTGAAAAAATTGATTATTGCAAATTGGGATGTATGTTGTATTAGAGAGATGATGTGGAATTGCAAGAGTGCAAATTTTGTGGTCAATCTAGGTTCGAGCCTATAAAGTGTCATATGAAACATAAATTAGTACCCTAGAAGTGGATGTATTATTTCCTGCTAACTTCGAGACTTTAAAAACTATATGCTTTTGATGTTGCTACATCTCATATGAGATGGCCTAATGATGGAATAATGAGTCATCTATCAGATGTACTGGCATGGAAACATTTCGATAACACCAATTATGAGTTTGTAGCTGAAAGTTAAAATGTTAGGTTAGGATTATCAACGGATGGATTCCAACCTTTTTGTCAATCTGACCAACAATATTCATCATGGCTAATCATATTTATTCCTTATAATTTGCCTTTATAGATGTGTATGAATGAGGCATTTATGTTGTTGATAGTGATTGTGCCACGGCCTATAAATCTAAACCATAAAATTGATGTATTCTTACAACGAATGATATCTAAATTGCAGCATATTTAGGAATATGGTGTTGAGACACATGATGTGTCTCTGACATAAAATTTTGTGTTGAGAGCAGCTTTGATATGGACTATTAGTGATTTTTTAGCCTATGTTATATTGTCTGGATGGAGCAAAGCAGGAAAATTGGCTTGTCCTTACTTTGGCAATGATTCTGATGCTTTTTATCTTCCAAACAGAGGCAAAACATGTTGATTTGACAACGACAAGAAATATCTTCCTCCAGATCATCCATTTAGATGCAATAAAAAAAGTTCATTAAGAATATGATAGTACAAACACCTCCTCCCCCTCACAAAGTTGGTGAAGAGATATCGAAGGAGATTGGTGAATTAGGGTTGCTAAAATTTACAAAATTTGAAGTTGATGAAGTTAATACAAGCAATAGTAAAAACTTTGGTTAGAGAAAACGAAGCATCTTTTGGGATTTTCCATATTGGAGAACTAATTTGATACGTCATATTCTAGATATAATGCATATTGAAAAAAATATTTTTGACAATTTGTTCAATACCATAATGAAAATTGAAGGGAGGACAAAAGACAATGCAAAATCACGAGCTAATTTGAAACATTTTTGTAGAGGAATGAGTTATACAAAGATCTTCGCATCGATAAATCTGAAAGCATATTACACTTTGGATAAAAACCAAAAGAAAATTTTGTGTGAATGGTTGAAAAGTCTAAAGTTTCCTGTTGTTATATTTCAAACTTGGCAAGGTGTGTGGACATGAGAAAGTACAAATTATTTGGGATAAAAAGTTATAATTGTCATGTGTTTATACAAAAGCTAATTCCAATTGCATTTCAGGAGTTGCTACCAAATAAGGTTTAGAACGTTATAACATAATTAAGTTTGTTTTTCAAAAGCTTAAGATCATCTGAAATAAAGTTGGTTGAAATGGAAAAACTAAAAAGGGAAATTCCAATAATTTTGTGCAAATTAGAAGGAAATTTCCCTTCAAGTTTCTTTGATTGTATGGAGCATCTATCTCTACATTTAGCGCATGAGGCTAAACTTGTCGATCCAGCTCAATATTGATGGATGTATCTATTTGAGAGATAATTCAACAAAAATATTGTAATTGAAGTAATAATATGTTTTGATAACATAATTGTAATAACCCTATTCGCTAATATAGGTATTTACATCACCTAAAGAAAAATGTCAAAAACAAGGCTAAAGTTAAAGATTCGATAAGTATTTCCTATTTAGTGGAAGAAACTAGTACATTTTTTCATATTATTTTAAGCCACAAGTTCACACAAGAGAAAGAAAAGTTCCTAGTAATGACAATAGGGGAGGAAAGGGTGATGTTCATGGTAACTTATCCATTTTCACATAACTTGGATGAACATATAGAAGTTTAATAAGAAGAATGTTAACAGAGGAAGAAATTGAGGCTATCCATGGTTACATTTTATTGAACTGTCAAGGTTCAACCTTTCCTACAGTAACTTGAAATTGCTTATTTGATTTTTGAAATTTAGGGTTATTCACAAATGAAATACATAATAATATTTTTAGATTATTACGTGAGCTAATGCTCGAGAAAACACAGCATGATATCAATAAAGAAGTTGGAAGACACTTAATATGTAAGTTTTCATTTACAATTATTGAAATGATTGAATTATAAGATTAAAGTGTTCAAATGACATTATATTGTTTAATATGATAATCTCTTTTATGTAGGCCTTAGAAAATCCAATAGAGAACAAGTTCATATGTGATCCTGCGAAAGGACCTTTGTGAACTATTAAACTGTATCTAGTGTATTTCGTTAATGGATACAAATATCATACAAAATATCATGGTCATAGCATGGCAATAGTAAATAGTTGACTTTGTATATAGGGAGAATTGATGGATTACTATAGTAAAATTATTGAGATATTTGAAATTGAGTACCTTGTATTGCCAATAAAGCGAAGTGTGATATTTAAGTGTGACTGGCTTGATCCAACTCCAAATTTTAGTACAATAATGCATAGCTGATACAATCTAGTTGAAATCAACCAACAAAGAAAATTTAGACAATTTGAACCTTTCGTGATGACAATGCAAGCGATCTAGGTGTATTATGTTCCTTTTCCTAGCTTACGATGAGATAAGTTAGATTGGTTGGCTGTTTGCAAAGCTAGACTGAGAGTTGTTTTTGAATCATATGGAAAAGGAGAACAATGGATTGAAAATGAAGCATTTAAGGAAGATGTTTATGAAATAAATGCATCTGTTATATATGGAGAGAATGAACCTTTGAACAATCCAAATAATAAATATGTTGAAATTTCATCTTGAGAGGATGAGGAAGGAGTTTGATTTTAATTCTTCAAAAAAAGAAGATGATGATGATTTTGATTTACAATTAAGTGCTGATAACGATTAATTTGTGTTCCTAATAGAATATTATATTCAATAAATCAATCATTTAATTTTAAATATATTTTTATATATTGAATTGAAATTTTTATATTTCTAGAATATTTAATAAAATATGAATTTTAGGTAATATGCCACCAAAGAGAAAACAAGATGTGATGCGACCAAGGTTCAGACCACGATTTGGAGCCAATTACTGTCTAGGTGAAGCATCACATTCTACAACTGCAACCGAATCAGATGTTGTACCTCCAACTATTACACTTGCAGATGAGGAAACACCTTCCGTACCTACTACTACACCATCCACCACCCCCGTACCGACTGAGTTATCATGGGTCAACGATGCGGATGAAAGAGGTGGCCTCTAGCTTAGAGTTGGGGGAGTTTATGGAAGAACTTACATCACAATTGTCAATAATCTGTAAGTGAAAATACATGAAACACCATATGTTTATAATTAACTTATAGGCTTAAATTTAAAAATGATATAAAATTATTTATTTTTATATTAGGTTGATTCTGTCAGGATCGTGATAAAGAAACATGACATCCAAATTCAAGTAGAAGACCGATCTTGAGGGTTATATGTGGAAGAATATCTTTTAAGCCACAAATGATTTTTATTATCAGGAGTTTAAGGTACAACTTATATCTTTTGTATTTTTAATTAATTTTTATAAATTAATTGGATAACTATTGTAGATTATAAGTACTTATCGTATGTATTTCTTGTTTTTTCATAAATCAATTTTTTAGGATTCTGAATTTGACGCAATTATTTATAAAGTATGGGAGAGGTGAGCTCGTACACGTTATAGAGACTTTGTTGGTGCGATATGTAAGACTGGTGTATGACCTCCTTATATTTTTAAAGAAATATGGAGTCGTTGGTAGTAGTATTCGACATCACCAAAGGCAATGTCTATTTCAGAGCATAACTCTACCAATAGACGTGGTGGACTAGGCGGGAGAGAGCCTTCCCGTACATACTAGAGAATCTATTACCCACCACAAGCATGCAAAGAGACTCGTAAGTATCTACAATTTACACTTATATTCTGATTTTTTACTTTGATGTATTTCATTTTAATTTGATATGTTAATTTTGGAATAAAAATATGTGTATTATGGAGAATGACAATTTTATAAATGTCTGGTGTCATATATGGTTGTGTTGTTTAGTTACTTTCTTTATTCAACAAGGGGTAAATCTTATAAAAATAGAGGAAACTCTGCCAAATTTTTTAAAAATTATAGTTCACTTATAACATTTTAATCTGATGTAGGAAAAGTCTATAAGCATAAAGCCTGTAACATCCCGTTTCCATGTAACGGGTTAAACCCTAGAAACAGGTACAAGTGAGGTCAATCAGTGAAAGTAGGA
>JANIIA010042326.1:0-11784 GCA_027478495.1 Erythroxylum alaternifolium
TTCATGTAGCATTCTGTACTAGGTTTTTGATATGTATGTACAGACTGTACAGTGTGATGTTGTATAAACTTTTGGTTGTGATCAATGAAAAGAGGAAGAGTTTGATTTCAAAAATCTTGTGGTTTACAATTGATGTTTTATTATTCAAATTCATGTGATGCCATGTGGAGTATTGTAGTGATTGCACATAGCGCTCCCTTACCATAGGATATGTATCGGAATGACTTGTGGGCGTCCCGGTGCGTACCCTACGGTGATGGGGTGTTACAGACTGTATATGTTATGTTCTTATTTTGAGAGTGTGAAAACCCTAGGTTATAAGTTGTTATGTAGACAAAATAGGTTGAGATTTAAGGGTATAATGAAGGTGAAATTTATACTTAAGAAAGGTGTTTAGTAATGTTCTTAAAATGAGAATAAGTAAGGATTTAGTATAATAGTGAATAAGAGATGATATGTTATGTTTTTTATAATTGATGAACCACAAATTATGAGTTGTCTTATGAATGGTATTGAGATGAAATTGAGGTAATAATGATGAGGTTTTGAAGTCTAAATGATGAACTATGGAGATGTTTTGTTTGATGTATTATGAAAGAGATAAAATATGGAAAAAGTTAGGATTACATGAATGAATGGGATTAAGAGAATGATAATGAATCAAATGAGTAAAGTTTTATGATTTTTAAAGCAATCAATATGGTAGTTATATTTGTATGAAATTAAGTTGTGTAAGAGGATATGAATTATGGAAAATTTGGGGTGTAAATGATGTTACCATATATGCTGAATTCGTGGAGAAATGGAGGAAGAAATATAAGGCACGATCGTGGTACAGTCCCCATGATTATGGCCTACAAAAAATTAGGTTCTGTCATGATCGTGGCTAGTTCCATGAGCTTTTGTTAAGATCATGGAAAGGTCCACCACGATTGTGGGTAGGCACAATGAGAGAAATGTTGTCTTTTAACTGATGTTTTGAAACCACTAATGATAAAGTGGTTTCTTATGATGTATTTAGTTTTAAATAAGGCCTTAAACGAACCTAGTTTAATGATGGATTAGGTAATTAAAGTGAGTAAGTTGCATTATGTATAAATGAATGATTGAATGATGATGTTAAATGATTATGAGATGTGAATTAAGAAAATATACTCAGAATAGTCAAATTAAGTATGCATTACACATGACACATATACATATGTATATGAATGAAGTTTATATGATTGTGTAGATTAGCAATGTAAGTAAATGTGTATTGCATGATATAAAAGCATAAATTGAATGACCACATCTAGACATTGTCGGGACATTGAGGCAATAGCTAACTGGAGCGTACTACGAGTAATCTAGATGTTCTCACTATAATTGATTATATTTGCCTAAATTTCCATTATTGAATTGATAATTATGTGAATGTGAAAAATGCCAAACATTGATGGTCCGAGGAGTTTGATAACTGAGATCATATTGGAAGTTCTTCATTGAATGAGAATTCGAAAGAAATAAGTGTTCTCAATAATTATGTTGAATGCCAAACTTAGGTATGAGGAAAATGTGAAAGTGAAAGTGTTTACTGAGAGAATGTGATTGATTGAATATATGTGATTGATTGAATATATGTGATTTGATGCATTTCATTACATGATATGCATGATTAGATAAAGGCAGTTGTGACTAGAGTAGCTAGTGAAAAAGAGCTTAAAACTCAGAATGTGTATAAAAGCTCTAGGCTCACTATTAAAATGAGCCTAGTATCCATAATGGTTACAGGATAGTTATCAATAAACCTGGTATCCACAATAGATACGGGACAGTTAAAAAGGCACTTGGTTATAACAACGTAATAATTGAAAGTGAGTCACATGTGCATTGCATATAAATTTTAATATGTATTTTTAAATGATTGAAATGGTTTATCTGTACTATTCTGAACTGAAATTGTGAAATAAGAAGCAATATGTCATTATATGAACTGTCTCTAAAATCTGACATGTGAATTGTATATATGTTATGATATAAGTGAGCACATTAATGATGGCTTGCTCACTGAGTTCATAAAACTCATTGCAACATTGACTTTCAGGTGCGAGATAGGACTTAGCTTCTAAGACAAATTAGAAGAAATCTAGCATTGCATTTTGGATATCAAGAAATGGCTCAAAGTTGGTCAGTTGAGATTGAGGAGTTTAGTTAGAATATGCTTGTATAGTTCTCATTTCATGTAAAATGTTGTAAAAAGAGCTGTAGACTCTGATAAGCTTTCGGTATTATATATATGTGGATTACGTATGAAAAGCTACATTGTGTTATGTTTTATAAATGAAATGAGGAATTGAGTTTTTGTATATTATGTTATTCGTATTTTAATGATGATGCCATATAAGTGAATGTGACTACTCTAACGCGCTGCTTTCATAGAGTATGTTTCCAAATGTCCATTGGATGTTGAGTATACATGCTTGGTGGAAGTGGGGCGTTACAATCTAGGACTCTACAAAAAGCTCTAGGGATGTTCTACAAACCCTTCAACTTATTTCATAAAAAAGATCCAGATTTAGAGAAATCACGACTGGAAATTTCGGTTCATTTAGGTAAGTCACCGATCTCCTATTTTTAGTCATTTTTGGGCAAAAATAACACCAGCATCATGTTTAGCTGCCCTAAAAATCCAAGAAAGGGGGGAAACTCAACACCAAGTGACCTATTTTATTGGTGAACTGAAATGGGTCACCTTTGAGCTTTAATCCTTCGATTCTCGTAAAATGAGAGGAGTCTTAACTCAAGAATAGTGCCATTGGATTTTGAGAGGTGAGCTCATCATTTCTAAGTTGGAGGTGAAGATCATCGCCTCTCTGATGTCGGTGCATGTAGCCCACATTTCCGTGACGATGGTGATTTTCTAACTAGCCCAAAAATAGATGGAAATAATTTTTTAAATTCCTAAATATTATGTTAATTAATTTTTATAAGAGAGGTGTATTAAAATTCTTCATAGTTTGTGAGATATAAATTTAGAAAGGGTTATGTTCTTATATAAATGCATGAATTTAATTAAATTGAGTTGTTAATGATTAGGATTGAGAATATATAGATGTATTGAATATAAATAAGGATGTATGGGTTATAAATTAGTATAATTGAAATGTGAATTTCATTATTATGGATTTTACAATGTAAATGTGGATTCAATTGGGCATAGATATGTAGTTTGGAGGCCCAAATTGAGTTGTAGTTATTGGTAGATATAGAAGTGTATTTTTATTATAAGAATGACCCTTCTTTCAGAAGGGGGATGTCCGTTTTATAGGAAAAAACTATGTTAAATTTTCAGTAAGCTCCTCATAAAAACGTGATATTATCATTTTTAAATGGAAAAAAAAGTTCCTTAGTATTAAGTCATGGTATTATTCTTGAAGTATCTAAAATTGGTTTACGATTTAAATCCTAATATTCATTCCTACTTTTCTTTCTATAGATCAATCAAGAGTAGAAACCTCAGTTCGGCACGAAGGAACGCATTCTACCAGTGAGTTAATATTAATGGTTATAAAGAAGCATTAGAATTCATTCTCATATTCATTATGGAAATCATCATCATTATCATATGCATACATGTATATATATGTTTGTTATGCAATGTTATGCTTGTCTGGATAAGTGATGATGTGGAGGATTATTATTGTATGAACTACCTAGTGGGCACCACCAGGCTATGCACACAGTGATTCAATTGGTCAGTTTTGGATTTAGGTTAGTATTTGATCCATTAGTGGATCAATTGATTAAGATACGAGATGGTTGGGGCAATTCAATCGACCTTGCTCTCAGACAACAACCGATATATGGTATATGATAGGTGACATAATTGTGGCAGTTTGGTTGCACTTGCTCTCAGACAATAATCATGTCATAGTGAGGCATGGTGGTTTGGTTGAGTGTGGCTCTCAGATGGTAGTCGACTACATTAGACCAAGTGACCCATGTGGAATAAGAGAGCCATATGGCTATAGTTTATAAGTAAGGGGTATATTATAAGGTCATTTGTCAATCCTCCACTATTATTTGTGATTTGTGGTTGTGATGATTATATGACATGATATTGATATGGGAAATGCATGCATATTTATGAAGAAAATCATTATGTTATGAAATTACATTTATGGATGTAATACATTATAAATATATACATATATATGTATCATTTGAAATCTTTAGGAGTGCATAACATAACCATAGTATTAATTCACTTAGTGAGGTCTGACTCCTCTTAACTATTTTTTAGGATCTTCTTTTTAGATCTCTTTTAACAGAGAACTTTGCTGGTCTTCTTCCCTTGTGGCATTTCGATGTATGTTTGTTTCTGAGCTTTGACTCTAGAGTCAAAGTAGTCTTGTATATGTTGGATTTCCCTTGTATAAACTATCACAAAGTTATAGCAACTTAAGTATTGTATATTGTTAGAACTATTTGATTATTATCAATACAAGTTTGGTAGTTTTAAAATCTCATCTTTATTATAGATATAGGGATTTGACAACATTTTAGGCTTGTTAAGGGTCCAGCAAACCTTAAGTTTAAAGTTCCTTTAGTGCCAATCATAGTTTAAGGTTGAGTCGTGATGATAAGTTATGTTTTAGTAATATTTTTATTCAAATATTTAATTCAATTTCATGTTTATTTAAGTATTTTTAGTGATTTTAATACTTAAGTCATTCCTATTTTGTTTTTAGGTCTAGTTCACTCACTTGGAGTAAAAAGGAATGAATTTTGACAAGTTTGGAATAATTTGGGGCTACTTTGATTAACTTATGGAGTGCATGACAATGTACATAGCTGTGTTGAAGAGCTTGGAGGCATGATGAGTGTTTCTTACGGAACACGACCAGGTTGGCTACTAGCACACTCTTGTTGAATGGTAAAAAAGGCCATATTTATGGTATATGCCTGTGTCTATACATGTTCCAGCTTTAGATAACATTGCATTAATTTGAAGAACACCTTCACTAATATGTATGTGTATCTCGTTGGATTCAGATTTCAAATTTTAAAAGGTAAAATTGAGTTATAAAAGATAAAGGAGGAAAGGGAAACATAAGGAGAAACATTAAAATGGCATAAAGAAAGAGGAAAAACCAAAGAAACCTTTTTGGAGTAGGTTTTCATCAATTTAGAGTGAAGATTTTCAAGATTTTAGGGATATAAATCATATTATTCTTGACTTTCAGCTTTTTCTTTAGTTCTTATGTTTTGTTAGATATTATGATGGGCAAAACCTTTTTAAGGTGCTTGGATTAGATGAACCTCAGGATGGATCTTGTAGTGACTTAAGATTCAATTATATGTTATTATATATTCTTAAATTAATATTACCAATTTATTGATTCATGTATGACTTTATGCAATTAAGATTGAGAAATCCAATGTATGAATAAATCTAGCATATTTAAAAAGATTTACATGCAAACTTATATATAGTTCGACATAAATATTTTGAATTAGGGTCAAACCTAATAGTGAAATTCATAAATATATTAATGCAATTCTAGGGGTTTAAATTAGAAAGATATTTCATTTAATCAACTAAGGATTAGGAATTAACAATATTAAGAAAGATATTAGCATAATTAAGGAATTTTTATAATCCAATGAAATGAGAATAAATTAATTAGTGGAATCATAATTACAAGAGAAGTTTCAGAGGAATTCAAATTCCAAGTAAATTTTATATTATTAGTTGATTTTCACTCTTTGTTATTTTAATCTTTTAATTTTGCTAACTTATTTTTTTCTTTTATTTGAAATCTAGATTATTATCATCACCTAAGTTGTAGGTTAGATAATAGGAAAAGATTCATTACTAGTATCCATAGTCTTTATGGGATTGACAATTAGTACTTTAAGCCTTATACTATAGAACAATAGGTGCATTTTCCTTAGACAGCCTATATATTAAAAGAATTGAGTTATATATTACATAAGAAATTCCACAAAGTTTTTAGCAGCATTTTTTAGGACTAGGATGTTAGAAAATTTTAGTTGTTATTAACATAACCATTTATTTCCTATGAATTGATTATTTTGATCATAATATGTATTTTTATTATTGCTTTTCATAAACTAGGTTTGTTTATGACCTAAAGCAATTCATTGGAATTAGTCAAGGGAGATCTTAAAATCGAAAGGATAACTTTGTAAAACTTCAAAACTAGGGCTAGATAAAGGGATGAGGAGTAAGAGAGATAATTTGAGAACATACAACTAGAAAATATGGAAAAACAGTAAATAACTATATTTGAGTACTTGAGGCATCGAATCAGATTGGTCTAGTATCGTAAAACCAACTATTAAAGCTAATAACTTTAAGGTTAAACTAAATTTTATGTAGTTAATGCAACAATTTTTTCAGTTTTATGGATTGTAAGATAAGGATCCAACTGCTCGCATCACTAATTTTTTGGAGATTTGTGATACTTTTAAGATAAATAAGTCTATTAATAATGCAATTAGGCTAAGGCTATTTCCATTTTAATTGACGAGCTAAGCTAAACAATGAATAAACTCTCTTTCTAGAGGATTGATCATAAATTAGGATTAGATTGTGCAAAAATTTCCTTTAGTCAAATGGAAAAAATGAGGAATGACATCTCTTCCTATGTCGAAATTGAATCAGAGACTTTATATGATACATGGAAGAGACTTAAAGACTTATTAAGAAAATTCTTAGGTCATGGTCTTCCTGTTTGGTTACAAATATAAGCATTGTATAATGGTCTGAATCCTTCAACTAAATTGATAATAGATGTTACAGTTGGAGGAATCTTAAATAACAAGACACCTGAAGCAGTCTAAAAGTTGATTAAAGAGATAACTTTGAATAGCTAACGATGGAATTTAATATGAGTTAAAGCTAATAAGTTGATCAAAATTTATAATGTAAATGTAGTAACAAATTTAGCGATATAAGTAGAATCTTTTGTAAAAAATATTTGTGGGTTATTGATCACACAATAAGCAACTTAAATTATGTTATATGAATTATTTAGAGGAGAGCATGCAGGCTAAGATTTTCAAGCCAATAAGGCTGCCTCGATAGAAAATAACCCATATAATAATACTTACAATATAAGATGAGGAAACAACTAAATTTTTCTCAAGAGAATCAGGCAATCCTCCACCTAGGTTTTAGAAATAAAATCCTCCTCAAAAGAAAAAGCCTAGTTTGGAGGATATCATGACTAAATATATCCATGCATATAAATTTTGGTTCCAAGCTACTGAAGCTTGATTAAGGAATCAAAAGGCTTTTATCTACAACTTGTATAATCAAATAGGACAAGTTAATAAGATAATTTCTAAGAGACCATAAAGAGGCCTACCTATTAATATTAAGACAAACCTGAAGGAGAATGTAAAGGTAGTCAAATTTAGAAGTGACAAGGAGTTGAGTATAAAAAGGTAACCAGTTGATGGGAGAAGATTAAGATAAAAATAAAAGGATAAGGAAAGAGATAAAGAAAGTAAGCAACCCAAGTTAGTGAATGAGTTCAAGCCTTGTATCCCATATCCAGTTAAACTGAAGAAGGATCATAGAGATTATTGAGGTTTTTTTTAAAATGTTAAAGTATGCCTAATTTTTAAAGGAGATATTATTGAACAAAAATAACTTAGAGGGATTATCCACAATGACACTTAGCAATGAGTGTTTGACCATCCATTGGAACAAACTACCTAAAAAGTTAAAAGGGGAAAGGAATTTCATTTTCCTTTGCTTAATTTGTAGTTTATCAATTGAAAAAGCATTAGTTGATTTACAGGCTACCATTAGCTTAATACTCTATAAGTTATTGAAGAGACTAGGGTTAAGTGACCTATAATTAATAAGGATGTGCATATAGTTATCTAATAAGTAAATGAAATACTCCAAAGACATCACAAAAGATGTATTAAATAAAGTTTAAAAATTTATATTCCTATGTGATTTTGTCATATTAGATATGGATAAGGATATTGAAGTACCTTTTATACGAAGCCATCCATTTTTAGCCATAGTTATAATGTAAGTGATAGTAAACTTATGTTAAGAGCATGAGATGAAGAGCTTACTTTAAAAATGTTTGAAGTTTTGAGACATTCTTTTGAATAGGACGACACTTATTACATTTTAGATGTGTTTGATTTTGCAATAGCAGATTTTGTTCAAGAAAGTATAAGTGACAACCTGTTGGAGTTATATCTGGTAAAAAAATAGTAGTTTAGTCTTTGACATGAAGATGGAGTAAGCTAACTAGGGAGCATCAAGATAATAACATTAAACAAATTCTTCTTATGAGGAAACCTAGGCTTTTTAATATGGTAATTTTGTTTAAATTAGTTATATTCTAGATTTTTAGGTTTCAGTTTCCGTAATTTAACTTATATCTATGTTAACTTTATGGTTTAGTATAAATTTTCATTTGGTTTATGGTTAATGGGTTCCATTTTCATCTTTAATGCATTGGATATGTTTTTTGATTTATAGGTGTGAAAGCAGGTGAAATTTTGACTAAGTCAAAAAGTTATAGAGAATAACACACCTGTCAACACAACTATGTTGATGGCTATGTTAAGCTACACATTTACTTTAACAAAGAAATATTATGCTCCACCATACAAGGAGTGTCAAAAAGTTACAGTAAAAAACATAATTAACAATATACCCATATTGGCAATCGTATTATTAAAATATCACTAAGTCACCTACATACCTATCGACACCCTCTATTGATTTAAGTAGATAAGTGATTAAGAAATAATAAGTACTATAGTAATAAACATGCTCTTGTTGGTGACCGTATTGAATTATGTTAACTTTTCTCTTGTCTCCAAAAAGTTAGGGAATGCTTCACATATACTAACATGCCTATGTTAATGGCCATGTAGATTTTAAGTTTTTAAATTTTAGTTTCAAAACAGTTGTATTAAGTCCCAGCAAATTTATGTAATTTAAGATTTTATTTTTGTTTTAATATAATCTAAATACATGTCTATGTTCTATGCCATATTACGTTATGTCATAACACGCCTGAGATACACACCTATATAAAAATCATATATGCTTATGTTACAGCTTAATACACCTATGTTATATCAAACTAACCATAAATTGCTTAACATGGGACAGCTACATTGTTATCTCCCATATTAAGTAAAATCTTCCTTTAAGTCACGTCTCACTACCCAAAACTTCAATTTTCACTCTCTCTCATTTTTCTCCTTTAGGTGATGATCTTATAACTCTAAAGTGTGAAAAAACATCTCCCAACCTATTCCTTTTGAAATTTCATCAATTTAAGGTATATTTTGTGCTTTTTTTCAATTATTAAGTTGTTAATTGTTTTTCACAAAATGTTCATGCAAGAATGGGTGTTTTGGTTATCATGGAGATGTTTATGATTATCTATATCATTGGAAGGGTTTGACTGATATTCTTGAGCTATTTTCCAATATCGAAATCAATTTTTTAGAGATTTTGAGTTTTTTTGGCTTTATCCTTGTGATTTGAATCCTTGAGGCTATTAAATGGTTTTTTTATGAATTCAATTGTGAAATTATTTATGATCTGCATGTTTTACATTTTTATTGAGTTTTTGTACTATTTAATTGCTAAATGTTTAGGTAATTTTGTTTTATTTAGGTTTATTTTATTTAATTAGGGTGTTTACATAAATTAATTCCAATTTTTATAGATAATTGATATTAGGGGAGTACTGTTGAGTAATTTGGATGTCTTAAAGTTATTAATGATGTTATATTAGATATTTTTAGATTAATATGTGGTTTATTGTTTTGTTTGTGTTTTTGTTATTAATCCGCAATAAATTAATTATGGGATTATTTTATGATGTTTGATTGTCTTAGTTTGATTAATGTATATTATACCTTTGTTTTAACAAATTTTATTGTTTTATATTTTAAGGAATAATGAAAAAGAGAGCAAACGCACCAAATTAAGGGCAAACAAAAGGAAGTATAAAAAAAGAGACAGAGAAGTAAGGGTAATTCACAATAACCACCTACACCACCTATGCTTGTGACATATCCTATGTTGCACTTCACAGCACCGACTCACGTTACATAATTTGTGAGGATAAGGTTGAAGCCTTATAGTGAGAGCAAAAGCATCAATTAGGTAATGCTAGACCAAATTAGGCTTGTTTAAGGAGTCCATGAATTGATGAGTGTCAATGGATAGGATTGGTTTTTAAAATCAAGGAGTTTACATACAGAGAGTTGATCTTAGAGCTCTTTACCACCTT
Organism: Erythroxylum alaternifolium; assembly: GCA_027478495.1. Lineage (NCBI taxonomy): Eukaryota > Viridiplantae > Streptophyta > Magnoliopsida > Malpighiales > Erythroxylaceae > Erythroxylum > Erythroxylum alaternifolium. The sequence continues at coordinate 10,299 of JANIIA010042326.1, forward strand.
TATGATAGAGAAGCAAGATTACACCTCAGTCATTGATAACATATTACAATTCTAGGTGCTCAGAGAGATGCATAGTATGAGCTACATAGGTTCTTACTATGCACTATCTTGTACTTAGAAGAATACATCACGAATGATGAGTATGTTACATCATCAATGCACTTCCTAGTAAGATTTACATATAAGACATTATGGTAAGACGTCCACCATAAATGGTCGTATGATCTGACAAGGTCCAAAGTGATGCAAATGATATCTTTTATAATGAGATATATGTACATATTGATTAGTCACACGATTGGCGAGAAAGGAGACAACGTCAAAGTAATAAGGAAATTGAGCATCTTTTATCCCTATAGTATTGTATAGAAGATCCCCATCCACCTTAGGTACGCCTTATCCTAGTTCTTTAAGCATCAAGCATATGACACCAAAGTGGGAGCCATATATGTGAGGCCATATATAACTAGCTAGTTCAAGGCATGGGATTATAAGAGTGCTTACCTAGGATGACAGTAATGTAACAAATGGTGCCTATTAATGTCAAGACATTAAGAGCAATAGCGATAGTTCAGAGCAGGCCATATTAGTAGGGACATATGTAAAACCTCGAAACTTTCCTTTCATTGAATATAAATTTTTATGTTCAGCAAATAGTGTTTTTTGAATGAATAGTGAATTTTTATGGGACTCAACCTCGAAATAATGAAAAATATTTGGAATAAATATTAGAGTTTAATTATACTGAAATGGATCGAAAATAAGTCCTATAAGATGATTTCAAGATTTCCGAAAGTTTAGGACTAACATGCCCTTTTTGGAAAGTAATGGGTATTAATGATTTTAAACCTAGTAAAAAAATTTTAAAGCATCCAATCAATAAGTATTGACCATAATTAGATTATTTCATGGTCAATTCAATGGTAAAGGTTGTGGAATATTTTTGGAATTTAATTTGGTTAGTTGATGAATTAAATTCAATAAAGAACAATTTGGTCTTTTTACATACCAGTAAAGGGCAATTTGGTCTTTTACATGTCATTAAGTGTAATTTGGTCATTTTACATGGTGTTAGTGGAATAATTAGTTATTATAAGAGAACTAATTGGAAGGTGAAGTGTGGAATCCATTAAATGAGCATTAAAAAGAATAAAACAAGACTTTTGTCTTCATTTGAACATAAACGTGAGAGACCAAACAAATGGGATAAAAGAAGAGAGAAGAAGGGACATTCAGGCAAGGAGGGAGATGAAGAGTGAAGTTACCATTTTTCATGGTTTTGTAGCATAAATTGGAGAGATATTGATCAATTGGAGGTACTAGTCAGATACCACAGATTGGAAGATAAATTGCTAACTTTTCCTAACCTAAATTTCTAGCTTTGGAGATTTTTAGTGGGTGATTAAGCCTGTAACATCCCGTTTCCAAAGAACGGGTCGGACCAAAGAAACGGGTCCAGATGTGGTAAATTACCACATCTCATGCT
>JANIIA010042357.1:0-11783 GCA_027478495.1 Erythroxylum alaternifolium
GAGATCTTGTAGTGAGCAGGCATACAGATGCTGGTTTTAAATTTGACCAAGATGACTCTAAATCCCAGTCAAGTTATGTTTTCACAATGAATGGTGGAGCAGCCAGTTGAAAGAGTTGCAAATAAGAGACGACTGTAGATTCGACGATCGAGTTAGAGTACATTGCAGCTACAGAAATGGAAAAAGAAGCTATTTGGATCAAGAAGTTTGTTATAAAACATTAAGTGGTTCTTAGCACAGTAAACCCAATATTGTTGTACTGTGACAACAATGGGGCTATTGTATAAACTAAGGAATCGAGGTCCCATCAGAGGTCCAAGCACATACTCAGGAAATATCACCTAATCAGGGAAATAATTGATAGAGGTGATGTGAAGATAGAGAGATTACACATAGATCTGAACATCATTGATCCTTTGACTAAGCCCTTTCTTTAAACAAAATTTGATTCTTGTGTACTTGCCTATAGTATTAAATACAAAGGCAATTGGCTTTAGTACAAGTGGGAGATTGTTAGAGTAGTGCTCTAAAGGCAATCATCTTTGGCACTTTTGTACAGACTTTATATTGATTAATAAAGAAAAAGGCATTTTTTCATTGATTTAATATTCGTTTATATATGAATTGATGTTGATCTTAAATCGAATTAATGAAGTCCATGATACAAAACATAGATGAAGGAAATCAGAATGACGTCATGATAATGAGATTCTTATCATATGAAATTATGTTAGTATCTAAATAATCCCTAGTCATAGGATTAATAGGATTGGACATTATTAATCCAGACAGACTAGCACATATTATACTCCTTGATTTGATCAAGCAGTAGATCTAATAAACTATAAGCATGAGATGTTTAGGGTTAATATATGGATGCTTACTAAGGGTAGTAAGTACATCGAATAGCCCACTATGAGATTATGATATGGATGATTTATCGAAAGTCAATGATTAATCTCATCATAGAAATAGTGTAAATATCCTTAGACTTAAGGTACTCAAGGATATCTTGGATATAATTCCTGTGCTTTGACACCATTCCTTGTTACCTCAAGACGAGGTCGCTCTTAGGGTGGTGATTTGGTACAATTCTTTATATTTGAAGGTAATTAGGCAGTCAATAAAGGATTCACCACTCCTGATAGAAGGAGATGATACCCACGGCCTCTCGTTGGGGTCATTACTCTGGAGTCTCTAGCTAGAGCAATTATGTGTCATAAATAGAGTCTTCAATGACATATAGAGTAATGAGATCCTAGGATAAAAACTAGCATCACTTGGACTAGATGTGACGTGGTCTGTCTAGTGGGAGTTGACATATAGCCCATACTCTGAACCAAGTGGACTATAGTATGGTGAAAGGACGAATTACATAGTAATTATCTGTGGAAAGGTTCATAAGTTAGATAATTAACTTTCAAAGAGTTTGTGTGTTAGTCCACTTATATTCTGGTAAATAGATGTCATGAAACCCTCTATGATGTGCTTGAATTAAGAGTTAATTTAGGTGCATAAAATAGTTAGGAACCTAAGGGTCACATGCATAAAAGATCAAATGAAAAACAATTGTGTATGGCCTATTTTAAGCAGGCCACGATCATGCCTCATAATGCCACGATCGTGGCCTAAGGTGAGCCATGTCATGGCCACGATCGTGGCAGAAGTTGCGAAGTGACATATAAGTGAGTTCTTCACTTATGTGTACAAGGTTCCTTCACTTCTTACACTTAATTGATAGAGAAAGGGTTCTAGAAGAGTTCTAGAGAGAGTGAGAAGTTTTCTTGAGTTATCTTTATGAAAATTTATACAATTGTTGTATAAATCTTACATGTATGCAAGATAACCTTGATCTATCTCCCATATTGAACATCTACTTGAATCCATCAAGTTTGGTGTTCTAAAACCCTTACAAATTATTTCATCTTCCTTCTTTACGTGTTCTTGGGCGATCAAGGAAGGGTTTGGTTTTTGCAACAACCCAAACAAAGAGAAGAATCAAAAAAGGAGGAGATACACAAAGTAAAAGGTTTACATTTCATGTTCTTTTACACATATCTATGCATGCATGTTTGATTTTGTGGATTTGGGATTGTCATGGTGTCAGAATCTTGATTTCGACACTTCTGCTACATCTGCATGCATGTGATTCATGCAACCATGGCTAACCGAACACTTACAAGTGACATTAGGCTTCAAAATATCCATCAATTTAAACAACTGAAAGAGTGACTTTAGATTAATGAACCGTAAGTTATTCCCTTTAAAGATGTAGATGTAGAGCCATCTAATCCCAAGTGACTCCTTTTCTAAAAGAATATTACAAAATTTCTTTATAATCGAAATTTTATTAGAGGTACCGATAGAGGTTAACCCCAAACCAACATCCTTTTTATGCTTACAAACCTGTGACTACTTTACCTTGGCAAAATATCCAGCAAAATTAAGATTTCTCCACTAAAAGCTCCTAATTAGCTTCTTTATAATTTTAATAACCTCATTAGCAAATATCATGTTGAAAGACCAATAAATGTGCAAAGAGTTCAAAGCTGAATTGATAAGTTGTAACCTTCTATCAAAGGATAAAACCTTGTTTGTCCACATACTCAATCTTTCTTGAATTTTCTCCGCTAAGGGATAACATTTTAAGAATTGAATCTTTCTTTCTAGTAGGAACGAAAATTCCCAAATGGCATATGGGATCATATTCCTTTGTCATACCAATGATTTGAGATAATCTTTCCTTCATCAGGTTCATACTGGAAGCCAACACAAAGCGACTTTTATTAACATTCAGTTCCAGCCCTAAAAAGTCTTTAAGAAATTATGGTGTAAAGCTTAAAAGCTCAACAGACTTGTAATGAGCCTTAAGGAATAGTAGGAGGTCAACTACAAAATACAAATTTATAGGAGCAACCTTCCTACACTTATTGTGAAACTTAAACTCTTTGTTATATCCAACCTTATGATTTAGCAACTAAGTAAATACCTCCATACATAGTATAAAAAGATAGGAGAAATGGGATCCCCCTAAATAAGTCCTTTAGAACTTTTAAATAGTCATATAGGAGTGTCATTTACCATAATTAAGAAAGAGGGGGATGTCATATATGCCTCTACCTATCTTATAAATTCACTAGTGAACCTCATAACTTCCAAGGACTGAATAATGAATGCCCATTCAACACATTTAAAGTCCAATTTGATGGCACAGTTAGGTTAAGAACTCTTCCTTTGATACCCTCTAATTAGTTCCTAAACAATTGAGACTTTATGTTCATTCGATATACCTTGCATAAAGGCACTTTATTTATCAGTTATGAGAGAGCCCATCACTACCTTAAACCTATTAACCAGATTTTGGGAAATCATCTGTACAAGAAGTTAGAGTAGGCAATGGGCCTAAATTGCCCAAGATTCTTTGGATTAGCAGTTTTAGATTTCAATCAACGATCAGTTTTGTTAATCTCCTTTAAAAGAAATCCTCTAGAAAAGAACTCCAAAATATCTTTCTTTACTATTGAGCCAACTTTAGACCATACTTTATGAAAAAAAATAACCATTAAAACCATCAAGACCTGGAGATTTATTTGCATTCATATGAAAAATAACACTATTTATTTCCTTCTCATTAACAAGCCTAGTAAGTATATCTGCTTGCTCCTAAGAGATGCTCTTCTTGATAAAAGAGCTAAGAAGTTATGGGGGAGTAGATATCCTATGTAAACAACTATAGAAGTCTCTGAAATATCTCTCAGCTTCACTTAGGAGGTCCTTCTGTTGATTAATTATTTTCCCATCTAGTAAGGTTAAAGAGCATATTCTATTTTCATTCCTTTTGGCCAAGATAGTGTTGAAAAAGAATTTAGTACACTCTCTCTTTCTTTTAGCCAGTTAGCTCTAGCCCTCTGCTCTAAAAGACTAGTATGATTACTAGTTACTACCAGATAATATTTCAATAGTATCTTCTTTGTATTCAATAAAGTAGTGTTACCAAGATCCACATCAAGGTCCCCTTAAATAGCAACCAATTCCCTTTTTTCCTTGTTAATAGATTGTTAAGTATAAGATCCTCTTCTAACCATAAGGTTTTTTAGCTCATGTTTGATAGCCTTAAGTTTTTAGACACAAATGTATTGGAAAATACCAACCACCTCCTTCTACATACCCCTCTTTAGGGATTCATGAAACTTATCATCCTTCACCAAGAAGTTATTAAATCTGAAGGGAAATCTTCTTTCCTATCTCTGAAACAAATTCCTTACTTGGATTAGAGAATGATACCAAAAAGGAAGCAATATTAACGGGGAACTAGTTTATCCAATATGTATTCACCAAATCAAGATCCAATTTCTTTCTTATTACCCATTTGTCATATTGCTTATTACTCCAAGTATGAAAATACCGTTAAAACATAAAATCAAAGACACCCAATTTCTCCACACAATCTCTAAAATCAAAAGAAAGTTTCTCAAATTAAAATGGCCACTAGCTTCAATTTTATAGAGCGTATAATTGACGTCCCACAAAGTAACCAAGGTCCTATTACTTTCCTATAAAACTCTATCAAACTATCCCGTAGGAGCTCTCGCTGAAAAGCATGATTAAAACCATATACCACTGAGGAATATATCCTAACTTTTTTCCTGAATGAAGACCCATCTCATATGCATCACTTGCATTTCAACTTCAAAAACGTCAATATCCACTAAACTTAGATCATAGCCTGTTATTATTCTCCCAAAAGCATGAGCTTGGTGATTAATGATAAACCCCTACTTGGACCCCAATTTATTAAGAGTCCTAATATCCTCTAGTTTAGCCTTTGTTTCTAAAGGAGCAAAAATCCATGGATTTACATATAGACACAATCCCTTAAAGCTAATATCTTTTAGGGAAATTAATCACTTAATCTTCCTAACATTATATGCAATCAATTTCATTTATTAACAACTTTATTTTTAGAGCCCTTACCTTTGTTCTTATTAAACTTCCTTTTTTTGATAGACTGGAATTCCTTACCGTCAACCTTGTCCTCACTAGTCACACTAGGAGGGGAAGGAATGGTGTCAACCTGCTTAGATGGTTCAAAATTTGTAGTATCCTTTTGCTCCTCATTAACATGACTATCCTCCACAGTTAGCAGATTTTGAACATTTTGACTATCTATTCCCATAAGCCCCTCAAAAGAAGAAGAAGAAGGAGTTGAAACATACAAAGTAGCTCCTAGTCCCAAACCTGGCTCTACATCCATATCCCCTATTAACTCATCAAAATCACACCTTACCTATAGATATCCATATTTTACACTGAGACTTAAGTGAAGGTTTTCATGGACCACAACATTATCTTCATATAATACCCCATTAGATCCCAATCTCATGAATGGAATAAATTATGGTAGCTCTTTGGAAAATTCCATACTAACACACATCCTAGCATAACCAATCCTTTTTCCTTTTAGTTGTATTGGTTTACCTAAGAATTTAGCAATCATGCTCAAACCTTTTGTTGTCTAATATTCAAACGGCAAATTATAAAGATTCACCCCCGATGGAATAACTTGAGCCTCAAAGAAAAAAGTAAAGATAATATATTTATCCTCTACTATTAATACATCTAATAATCCTTTGTTCTTCTAAGCTAACAATGCCCACTTTTGTATTACAGGAAATGTCAGTCTTTTATCGCAGAAGATTATAATTCGTAAAGTCTCCCATGATTTAGCACCAACTTAGAGGACCTCTAAACCTAGAGAGACAACAAATCTTCCACCTTCTTCCTTAAGAGGCAGAAGTGAAGGGATAGATGATCAACTTCACTAATAAAATGATTTTCCAAGGTTTACTATCTCTAAGATGAGAAGGAATATCTTTTTGGATTTGTTAAAAAGAAGGTTGCAATGGTCTCTTGGAGGGTAAAGGAGGAAAATCCTCATTGGTAAATGCCTAAAGAGTAACTGAGGTAGAGGTTTGATTGATGAATTAGACTTGAAAGAGGAAATCCAAGTTAAAGTAGAAAAGGACATAGGCGAGAAACAATAAAGATAAAAACCACAAAAATTCCTCAATAGTTGGTCTCCAAAGTTCTTCTAGGAGAAAGAAAAAATCAGGAGTGGGAGGACAAGACAAAATAATAATGAATGAGTAAGGGAGATGGGAGAAGATGTGTGACTAGGAGAGGGAAAAAGGAAACAAGGGTTTAACTCTAAGTAAAGGCTTTTAGATAGAGAAGTTACAAGTGAAGTATATAGAGATCTAATTGATTATGGCTAAGGTTTGGGAATGAAAGTGTAAGGGTTTGTAACAAGGTTAGGGTTAACGAGGGGGATAAGGGAAGAGGAAATTGGTTAGGGATGTTTTAGTTAAACAAGGTCATGCACAAGTAGAGAGAAGCCAAAGTTTCTCTCTTTAAGCATAAAATACAAAATCAACTGATGTAATATATATTTATTTGATGGAAAATCAAATAAGGACAAAAATGAAAAATGAAAAATAAAAAAAAGAAATATTTTTATATTTCTATAAATTATGAAAAAAATAGAAATTAAATATTAAAACAGATAGATTTTTATACTGTATTTGAAATAAAAAATCAAAAACTAAAGTTAAATCGAATGAACCCTAACTTTTATCTAACGTTTATGGTTTTCACAAGTACTTTTATCCAATGTTCATAGTTTACATAAATACTTGGTAAGAAATAGAAACTAGAGGTTCTATCTTCTTTCTATGACAAATCCATATTTGAAATAATTGCTACAAACATCAAAATTAGGTTAGAGTCTAATCTTGCCTACCAGTAATAAATTACAAGCCCATTAATATTGTGTTTATATAGCAGTTAACCTTGTCCAAAGATGATTCTTTAGATGCCTTGACCCATTTACTAACAATCTTAAAGAGTATTTTGAAAATTGTACAACATCACATTACATTACTTATAATAAAACCTCACAATATAACTAATGATGTTCAGAAATTGAATGTGATAATCATTAAAAAGTTGATAATTATTAACTCTATTTTGACCAAAAGGATACCTTGACTTTTGTAAGAACACAATTACTAGTGAAGCAAAATAAAAAGGAACATATGACGTTCTTAGTGAAACATGTTCCCTAACTCTTAGAATAATGTTTTACACCAATTCTTCCTAAGATTTAGGTAAGCAAACATTTAAAACATCATCATTTGATATATCACGTCCTTTTTGTTAATAGCCTCCACCTAAATATAGAAGCCCTATAATAATTTTATAGAAGTGTTAACTTGTGATTGCTATTATAACAAGTAATTAACAAATCTACCTCTTTAAATGTATATGTAATTGATAATATAGAGCCTTCGTAGTTCAAATAAGCTCAGAATAAAACATATGAAGTGTTAAGTCATCAATTTGCATTTATTTTGTACTTAATTATCTTTAATGTGTTGAAATAATTATTCGAAATTAATGGAATTATCTTATAATTGATTACAGATGATTTTCAACACCTTAGAGATGAAATTGAATCAAAATGATGCAAAAGAATGAAGAAAATTCGAAATTCTTAATTTGACAGCAATTATGTGACTAAGCGTGGGTACGCCTAAGGATGGAATAAATCTACAGATCACTTTTCAAAATTCAAAATCAAGATTCTCACAATCTTTGAAGATTATATTGTCATCTTTCAAGGGGATTGACTACCTAAAATTAGGGGATACAGTATCAGAAGAAAATCAAGGAAAGATAGGGGAAAAACAAGCATAAAAGAGAGAGGATGGTGGTTCACGCAAAGAAAAGACTAGGTTTAGACAAATTTTTGTTTCTGTTTTTTCTTCTTACGTTTTCTGCACTTTCTCTATTAGTATTTTCGTGCTTTTCAGTAAAGAACTAGGGATGGAGACTTTACGCTTTGTTATTTCTTTCGTTTTCAATTCTAGTATGAGTAGCTAAAATTTTTGTCTTGGTTGAGGGGATCCATGTTATCTGCTAATATGTGTGAGATGTTTTGAATAAAGTTTATGTTATTAATAAACATTGAGTATCTTCTGATCTACTCTTTCTAATTGAATTCGTTGGTTTCTAGGTGCACAACTAGGGATTAATGTGTTCAACCTTTAGATTAACAAAATATGAAGTTTAGTTTCGCTAATCACAAGTAGCACTTAGGATTGTCTACTCTACATTAGAGCCAGAAAATTTTAAGGAGATATTCGCTTGATTGATTGCATGTCGTACATGTATTTCGCTTGCTCATTGGTTCTTGATTCGCAAAGCTATGATTCAATTAGACCTATGATCGTATCTAGGTTGTTGTTTAATAAGAATGCTAGGATACATGTTTCTAGTCATTATACTTAAGAGAAAATACCCCCAATGAATGTTTATTAATGATTGCAATTTTATATCAAGGATCCATTTTAGTGTTATAACATTGGTGACCCGAAACCAAGGTTTGTCTCTTATATTTTAAGATCTAATTATTTTTCTTTATTTTCGATTTTTCTTATATTTTTCTTATATTTTTCCTTAAATTATCGTGAATCAAACCCTCCCCCCAATTTCATTACTTTCTTTTAGTTTAAACATCGCTAACTTTTACCGTTAAAAATTTCTCGTGGGAACGATATCCGCTTACCGCTACTACATCAATTTGTTTTAACGGAAGTGATTTCTTTTATGTTTGGTTGCAGGCGACGGCATCACCAATTATAGAAGAATATCAATCTAAAGATAATATACAACTCTGCAACAATAACTGATATTATTCAATATCTAAATCTGAAACAAAATCATAAGCTTTTATATACACCATTTTTCGATCCAAGACATTGATGAGGTGTACTTGAGATGGGAATAAAAAGATCAATATGGTTATTTGAGAAATCACTCATAGATAAAAACAAATCTGCATTATTCTATAAAACTGCAAAGCCACTACTTCGACCAAGTCCATCAACAACAAGACAATTGTCATAATATAGCTTCAATTTGATTTAAAGTATCTTATTTTCCATAGACAGTTTTAGTAAGAAAATATCATCTGGATTTTATTATTAACAGGATCATAGAACAAGAAACATTTGATGATTTCCAAGATAAGATGTCAACAGTTCCAACTTAAGCAATTCACGGTTCCTGGCAGTTTTAGGATCCGTAACATCTAAGCAACACTTTTAACACTAGCATATGAGCTTACTCAAGTTGCATGTTTTCAGGGCCCAAAACATCTTCTTTTCCTATCATCTATGTGCTCAAGTCCTATATCCAAAGTTGTGGTCATCGTTGATACGAGTAGTTAAATTCTTTGCAACTTTAGATAAATTACGTTATCAACTGACCATATATGCAATCGAAAAATAAAACAAAAGGTGGGGAACTTCTCATACTTGGACGACATATATAATACACCATTCTATCTTCTCTTGTTTTTAGTTATGTTAAATGGATTTTACTTCTTTAATTAACTTTTTTTTGGTGTTAAATTGTCTCTATTTTTTCTTAAGTAAGATAGGGTGACTAAATTTCTAATCTTATCATCAACTCCTTTAATTTCATTAATATATGCAATTAACCCAAATAAAACGAAGGAGAGCCGCCGTGGCTGGCAGCATAACAATGTACATTATGTTGTATATATGTACAAGCTCTGTACAGGCAGGTGGATTTCAGTATGTCCATTTTTATATACAGATGATCACGGGACAAGAAGTATGTACTATATAGTGCAAAAGCCAAGAGATGCTTTTGCCTGTAATTGTTCTAGGGGCAGGATACTTCATAATATCCCAGATAGCTCATAATCATCTATGCTGATATCCTCCTGATAAAACTGAGAATAACTGCTGTTAAAATCTAACACCAAGGACTCTAAATATTGAAACGCTGACATATCTGCCTCTTGGCTAATAGAAAAGTCATCTGATGTTGTGTCGTCGAGAAGAATATGATCGTCTGATGTTGTGTGATTAAGAAAAGTATGACTGGATAATTGACTTAGCTCATCATTAGAGGAGAGGGCTTGGCTGCAGGAGCAGGATTTGAATGGATCGACTGATGTATGAAACAAGGTGTCGATGGTGCTGACGGAGTCTCCGTGGTCTTGAACGTCTAAGACAGTGACCTTCTGAAATGGTTCTGGTTTAGAAGGAGGTGAGCATGAGATTGTTTCTGCATTGCCAGTCAGCTCCTGAACAAGCTTCTTGAAGCTTGAGCTGTCGGTGATATAAACCTTGGGACGCAAAACCTCTCTCAAACTGCTGAGTTGTTTCTTTGCATTCTTTGATATTTTCAATGATGTTTGACATAGTTTCTTCCCCATTGTATCAGTTTTCTTCGGTTGGAAGGGTCGACTAAACAAAGAACATTACGAGCTATAAATAAGATGCCGACGTGTTAGAGATGGTGGAAACATAATTCACAATTGGTTAATCCAAGATACCGAAAATGACGGGTTGGTCCTTAAATAAACAATTCGTGAGTAGGAGTTGATGACCATTCACCAACCAAGATCTTATTATACCCTCCCTTTCTCTCATTTTCAAAGTATGACACATCAGTGTAGATGCTTAAGTTTGTGTTTATGTGGAAGACATGTTGGTCAATTCAAGAGCTTCTTTTCTTTAAGATGACAATCTGCCGTATACGAGCAAGTTAGACTGACATTCAGGGCACGCAGTTCGGCATCAAGGAGTCTTCCTGCTTCCTGTGGCATCTATATTCTATAACGTGTGTGAGAAAGAATAAAAAAATAATATGGAAAAACTCGTACATATATATATATATAGATATAGATATAGATATATATCCCATACCATAACTCCCTAAAACACGTGTTAAAATAATTATGATCACAAACACTGTTTCAAATAAACATTTCTTCTTAAAGCTCCTTCACAGTATGTATGTTTGACGTCAAATCGATGTCTTAAGAAATTTGGAGGTTCATTGCTTTAATGATACTGAAAGGAATTCCATAAGTTAAACCACAGTGTGCTTAATTAGAGAAGCTTTTAGGCTTGTCAGCATTACCCTTTGTCAATTCTTCACTTATTAATTTATGCAGTTGTTTTCACACAAGTTTTCAGGGCACTGAACCTTAGGGATTCCTCAGATGCTCTTCAGATAATAACACAATGTAGGAGAATAAAACTTTTATAATTTGATGTTGATAACTATTTTAATGAACTTTGCAGTCTATACTCAAGGATGAATAGCGTGAACTTAATAAAACAAGGCATTTAATATTATGATCAACTTGAATATTAGATTTCATGTATGAATAGGTACAACCAAAGTTACAACACTATATACATAGTTTAGCATATAATCGATAGGTTCAGATTCTCAACATGCGTGCTATTACCAATGATAGTTATAGTTTACGTTATATTTTATTGAGTATTTTAGTGTGTTTTTAGTTGTTGATTAGATGATTTGTGCATGTTTAGGTTTAGAATTGAGTCGATGTGAATGTGTGATTGTATTTTTGAGTGTTATGTAGTTTAGAGCATATTATTAGACTTTAATTTTGTGCGCTTAAGATATTTTGACTTGTTTGTTAGTGTTTGAGATCAGATGAAGAAGATTGAGAGAAGTCGGAGACAACTTGGAGGAAGAGTCAGGGTCACGATCGTGACATCCCAGTTATAGTTGTGATAGAAATAACTCCACCATGGCCACGATTGTGACTGGATGGGTCACGATCATGACAAAAGCTCATTTCTGGGATCACAATACAGCGCCTCATTTTCAAGGATCACACAGGCGCAAGGCAAATGAGGGGATTTGCTTCC
>JANIIA010042388.1:0-11781 GCA_027478495.1 Erythroxylum alaternifolium
GTGCATATATGAATGCATGAACATAGCAAAACAATATTAAACACTCCTAACCCGTTCCAAATTACTATTTTACCCTTGCCATTGGTGAGGGGATGTTACAACTTGGATACTTAGGGACTAGATGTAGGTTTGGGTTATAAGCTGAACTAGTATAAATCATCTACGTCCTTCTCTCTCTTCTCTTAACTTTTATATTTCTACATTATATTGTGTGTGTGTGCTTATTTCAGCAAGATGCTCCTTCACTTTTAAGAAGCTCCTTCTGTTTTTCAACTTGTAAGAAGTTATTTTCAGTTTATAACAAATGCCTTCTGTTTTAATTTGTCTTGATTAGATTTATCTTTTAGTAGGCTCCTATTATTTAATAGGCTTCTATCACTTAATAAGCTCTAATTGCTTTGCAGGCTCCTATTGTTTTAAACTTCGACAAGCCCCTGTAGTTTTATTTGAATTAAAAGTATCTCTTATATGTGTTTGTTTTATCATGATTAACCTTTTGGATCTTTCAAACAAGTTCTTTGACGTATAAATGAGCTTCTACGACTTCCTTTATATTGCTATCATCTTTCTATTTGTTTCCAAATATATGAACCTTTTAATAGATTAGAGTAATCTTACACTTATGAACTTCTACCAACAGGCTATAAGAGACCTTAGTAGCTATTTATAAAAATCTTATTAGACTTTCTCATCACAAGTCCAATAAGCATATCTACCAACACTAATTAGGTCTATTTTTCTTACTAAAATTTTAACCAATTTAAACAACCCTTTATTGGGCCAATTTATTATCATTAATCTGGATCAAATTTAATTTATAAAAATCTGAAATTAATAACTATCCAATAAGAATTTTTAATTCCAACATTCCCCCTTAGACAAATATTAATTACAGTAGCTATAACGATCAACCAAAATAAAACATTTGATCTAAAGATAATTAATTTTCATCATTTAGTCTAATAAGGCTTTTAATACCAAAAAGTATCAAATGCATGTATCATTATTCAACATAGATTCAATACAATTACACATATGTATTACCTTACTGACATGAATAAGAAAATAGTGTCACAAATTCCAATGACATTAAATATATCATTATTTCATTTTTTTGGTCTCACTTCTCTAAATTTTATGTTAAACTACATTAGAGAAATTTGTTTTCTCTCACTTAATGTCAAACTACATTAGAGAAAACCTTTATAGGATTAACCACTTATATTCCCCTAGGTCTTGTGAAATCCACAGATTTATCTATATATCTATATATGTCCTAAAGATATTAGTCCAAGGTCAATTTGTATATATGCCTAATGACCTTTAAAATGTTTAAAATTGACACAAATCTTAAGACTTTCATTTGTATTATGATAGCATACCACAGATTGAATGATTGAGTATAAAATGACGATCATCAGTATACATATAGAACGTACGATAATAATACATGAAAAACAAAACATCTATATTTAGAGCCAAATACAATGATCCCTAACTAACAATATCTAAGGATTCCAATAAGCCCATACATATAAATGTCTCATCAAATTGATTAGTTGTAGTCCTTTAGTTAGTGGATCAACCAATATGTGGTCAATCTCTGTATGGTCCATTGTGATGTCACCTTTCTGCACTAATTCCTTTATAGTTAAATATTTGACCTTCAAATGCTTAGAACCTGCGATATTTTTATTATTGTTACTAAACAATACAACAGAGAGATTATCACAGTACAACTGAATAGGTCTAAGTATCAAATCAACCACAAATAACTCAAAAATTAAGTTCCTAAGCCAAATCGCTGATGAAGTAGCCTGATAATATGCTCCAAATTTTACATAGATGGTTGAGGAAGTTGTAAGAGAAAAATAAGGAGGCCTACGAAGAATTGGGGGGAGGTGATGAAAAAAGATATGATAATGTTGGGCCTTACTGAGGACATGACCGATAATAGAAAACTTTGGCGTGCTAGGATTCAGGTAAAGGATCCCTCGTAAAGAGATCCTAATGGTTCTCTTATATCTTTTAACTCTTGCCTTTTGTGTTAGCCTCGGTAGTAATTACGTATTATTATTATGATGATTATTATTATTATTCTTCTTCTTCTTCTTCTTCTTCTTGTTATTATTATCATAATAATAATAATAATAATAATTATTATTATTATTATTATTATTATTATTTCTATTATTATTAGTATTACTTTTATTTTATTTTTTCTATTATTTATATATATTATTTATTTTTATTACATTTTGTTTTACTTTCTCTATTATTATTGTTATTATTATTAATAATATTATGCTTATTTAATTTAATTTATTTTTTTTTTAATTTATGGGTTTTTAAATTTTACTTTTATTTATTATTCTTTTATTTATTTGTTAAACCTTTCTATTTTTCTTTTTATTTTCATTCATTCACACGGATCATTTAGAAATAGTCTCTACACTAGTTAGGGATAAGGCTACATACTATTAGATCTCCCCAGATCCCATGTCTCAGTGGGATTTCTACTTGGTGTTGTTGTTGTTATTGTTGTAGGCGAGGAAGTTACTAGTGTCTACTTGACACTCTTCTACGAAACAACACCATCTGCCAACATAAAAATGTATTTTGATATGGACTTCTTATCATTTAGACACAGAGCAAAATTCGAATTCGTATAACTAATGAGGTCAAGATTGTTGACTTTCTTGAATGTCAACATATAATCCTTAGTTCCCCTAAGATATTTTATAACTTGTTTAACTATATTCTAGTGGTGTAGTCTTGGGTTAGCCCAATACCTACCTAGCAGTCCAACAACAAATGTTATATCTGATTTAGTGCACTCCTGAGCATACATCAGGCTACCAACTGCAATAGAGTAAGTAACATTCTTCATTGCCTCTATTTATGTATCATTCTTTGGACAATATGCCAAAGATAATCTTTCACCATAAAAGATAGGTGCTACAACAGGCTTACATTCAACCATATTAAACATTTGTAGTACTCACTCAATGTATGCACTCTATGAAAGACCTATAAATCTGAATACCAAGTACAAAAGATGTTTCACCCAAGTCTTTCATGTCAAATACATCGCCAAAAGAAATTTAACCTCATGCAGCATGGCCAAGTCATTAGAAGCAAGCAAGATATCATCCACATATAAAATTACAAAAATAACCTTGCTATCCCTTACCTTGTAATACAAACATCTTTAAACTTTAATTTTCACAAATTGAAATGAGGTAATAATCTCAATAAAACTTAAAGTACCACTGTCTGGAAACTTGTTTCAAACCATATGCAAATTGTCTCAAATTACAGACAATGTCAACTTTATCTTAATCTTGAAATCCTTCACCTTTTTTCATGTAAACCTCTTTATAAAGGTCTTTATGACATCCATCTGATGTAACTTCATATCATAATAAGCTAATATTGTCATAATCACTCTAAATGCATCCTTAAAAGATACAGGAGAAAAGATGGCATTAAAGTCAATTCCTTTTCCCTAAGTGAACCCTCTGTGAAAGGACCCGTCCTGGAATTCCCCTTCTGGAACTTAAGTGGAGCCCTCTCGATGACCCAACAGTAGCCCATAAATCGAGATCCGACTTAACCGAAGGGTTCCTACAAAGCCAAGTCGTTCAACTATTAAAACCTTTTAACTTTAATAATTAAAAGTGAGGAAAGTAGTGGGAAATTTTTATTTTAAATCATTTTATTGAAAATTTTGACAACATAACGACTGCATTTTGACATTCCCAAAATTTTCAAAAGCCCTGTAAAATTTCAAAACACTTATATATTCACACCAATTTCTCATCTACAAATTTTGGACTTCATGTCCACTCACAAGCAACCCCAATCAATTAATTCTCAATAATCACAACAATAAACTTTAAAAAGCTAAAACATATTCGTACATGTAAACGCCTTTATAAACATTCATTCTTTATACAAATGTAAATATCAAAATGACACAAGCACACAGCACTCGACGATACAACTAATCCTACATTGGAGTCCCAATTATTGCAGCAACTATATGCATACCTAGGGTAGTTTGTTTAAAAACATAAAAATAAAGGTGAGCTAAATGAGCTCAGTGACTGTAATCAGTTTACAAAAAAAAATTGAACTTTTCATAACATCATAAGTACAATATTCCCATACAATCATAAAGCTCATAGTAAAGCATTTGCCATAACAATTTATTTGTGCATAATAACAATTGTTACTCAAATAACATTTCGTAAAACACAATTTCAATTTTTTGAAATACTATTTCGAAAGGCTTTTTTGAAATTAAACTTATCAAATAAAAATTTCCATTTTCCATTTTTCTTTTTCCTTAACCAATAAACAATGGTGGCAATAAGGTTTATGAAAAATTTTATAATGAAAATAAGCCAATCACTAGAATTGGTACTATACGGTACATTTCAAGTTACTTTTAAAAATAAATAGTGGCAGCATTATTATTTCATGACTTCTCTTGCTCAACATAGACCACCACCAGTTTCTTTACCATATGGTACACTAGACCTAAAGTCACGGAATTGGCTCTGCATCGCTTATCCACGAACAGTTAACCACTAGTTACTGAGTTGGTTCTACATTGCTTACTCTTAACAAGTTAACCGCTATAGATTGGTAGTTATAGAGCTGGTTCTCCATCACTTACTCGTAACAAGTCACGGAGCTAGTTTTACATTACTTACCAATGATTGATTAACCACTATTTACGGAGCTGGTTCTACACTGCTTACCCTTAATAGGTTAACCTCCACAAATATACTGGTATAATAATATGTATAAAGCCTAGTGGTGTACCATAGTCAAAAGCAACTCTTATATTTATGACTCATCTTATTTTCTAAATCAAGTATGAGAGGATTCATAATTGAATTATTTCAATATAACTCCCAATCGTATAAAATTTTACTTTCAAATTAAAATTCATTTATTGCCAAAACATACACTTATGCTAACAATATTCACTTGTAAAATATCATTTGCATAAAACTCATCATAAATATTCATTTCATGATCAAATGAAAACCATTGCACAAAATCAATTTAAAGAACACTCACAAGTTACTAACTCTTTTGCAAAGAAATTAGTCATATAAAACAATTAAAATACCCTCACTGCTTGCTAGTTTCCTTTTCACCATTTTGAAACCCTTCAATTGGCTTCGTTTTTTGATTTAAAATTTAATACAAATACATTCAACTCCTTAATACATTTTTCAATCAAATATACCGTAAACTATATCAACTTCATTACTTTCCATATACACTCAATATACTAATTTTTCTGTAACTAATAATATAACACGTCATTTAATAATTCCAATACCACAAATACACTTAATGACCATCCTTAGTCACATTCACATGGTCATTACATCATAATCATACTTTTATACCAAAAATGTCTTTAAGGCTAAACTTAGCATATTATACATTAAACTCTTCCAATTCAATTCCATTTGATTTCTAACACTTTAAAAATCAATCTAAATTCACATCCATGACATTTTAGTACACACATTTAAGTTATAAAATTTCATTAACAATTTTTTTACAAAATTAAGCTCTCTAGGCTGAATTTCAACCAAAACCAAAATGAATTCTAAATCAATTATTTTTCATTTCTTTACTTCATTAGCGTCAAAATAATGCTATGAACATCATAAAATATCAAAATAGAATTTTGGATCATAACATGTTAAGAACCCTAACCTTGATCGAAAACTCATCTAATCATTTCCAAGGTTTTTCTTTCATTCTTTCATCATTAAACTAACTTCCTACTACCATTCATTAATAAAATGATCAAATAATAACATAAAACACTTTTGCAATATATCTAAAAGAAAAAAATTTTGTCCGATTGTCGCTTTGGGGTTACTTCAAAATTTAACCAAGAATTGCATATAGTGCAACCTCGGGTTGTTTTCTTTGAGGAGCCAAAAATGAAATTTAATTCCTAAGTAACTAAATGCAATGCAACCTAAACTATAAAATGGGGTTTGATTTGAATAATGGTAATGAGTTGGTTACCATTGTTAGTTAATTGGTCACTAAGGACTTGTTTTTGGTATTTTAAAATTAAAATGAGTAATATGAAATGTTAATGAGTTGGTTAAATTAAGAAGAAAGACGCAATTAACTAACAATGATAACACAATCCTCTAGTTCAATAGCATAGGCAATCATCACTCAAACAGATATGGGAGTTAAAACAAATGAACCAAGAATTAAAATTAAACTTTTAATCCAACAACTGAGCCACCTCGAATTGTTACAAAATTATTTTCCAAAATTCTAATCTACTAACTACCACCAATATAGTAAATTAGAACGAAGGATACTAAAACTAAAGCTCAATTTTTACTCAATAATTCAGAAAACGAAATTAACGCAAACAAATGATATAATAATCCAACCATTCAAGCCACCTTGAATAATCATCAAATATTCAACAAAATCTTAACACCCAGTCTTGAGCCAAAACAAAGTAATGAAATTGCACCAAATTTAGCACAATATCAGTTGCTAACAATAACTCAACCACAAAAATCTTCCAATTCAAAGATATAATTCATACATAACTCCAATAATTAAATAGTTATCCTAAGATCTAGGAATCACTAAATAATCAAATGGGTAGAAAATAAATGTAGCATTAAACTCCCCTAAAAAGAAACCTAAGCTCCTTCCATTACCATTGAATCAAAAGATTATGGTGAACTAGGCACGAACAACCATCAAAGACACTGCCAACAATAAACTCCAACAATCAGCCATAGAAAATGAGAAATGAAGTTTGCATTTGTGGGAGATAAGGAAAAAATTGAAAGCTAAGTCTCCATTAGGGGAGAAATTTCTGCCATAAAAAACCCCTCCTATTTTTCTCTTCTGCGTTCGTCCCTTCTTTTTCCAGAACCACACACACTCCCCCCTCCGAAATTGCAATCCTCAAAACCCATGCATATTAAAACCCTCCTGTAGCTGATGAGTGACTAATTAATGTTTTGTTTTCTCTCCCTCTTCACGCACTCCCCATTAGTCTCCACCGCACCACGCACACACGCCCAAACCACACAAAACTCATGCAGACAACCTTCCGCCAACCCCCTCTTTGCGCCTCAAACTTGTCCCGTGATATCTCCTTGCTCTCTAGCTGTCGTTTTCTCCCCTCACACACCTCATGTTTTTTTCCTTTTGTTTCTCCACTATGCAACTACGTTTAATTTTGGATTCTCTCCATGCTGTGCATTTTGCTCCTTGCCTTATGTGCGTGTTTCCCTTTCAACGAAAGCGTCTTTATCTCCCACCAATGTTCTCATTTCTGCTCCTTTAATTTTAAAGTGCGTTGCGTCATTTGGCTTCTCATGTCTGCCGTGCGTCGTTTTCTTCATGTGGTGTGGCGTTTTGGTCTGCTCTTCACCCAGCCTTCTGCTGTTTCATTTTATCTCATGTGTTGTAATTTTTTGAGACAGCTTTTTATTTCAACTGCCGTTTAATTCTTCTACTTGGTTCTGCTGCTGTCATTTTATGCTTCTCTTCTACAACTGTTGTGTTTAATTCTTTGGAATGCCATATTTTAATCTTTTGAATACCCTACAATAAAAATTACAAATAATGTAGCATCAATTGTGCAAAAAATAATTAATCATCGTTAAATTAAAATATGACAATTTTTTTGCCCCTATAAACACAAATTTAATGTAAGGCACAATAATTCAAATAATAATCAAATAAAGCCATAAAGATCAATTATAGTGACAAAAACTCATCTAAATGATATGAAAATATATATGAATAAATGAGTTTGTCAAGCTCCATTTCATTGTATACTACCACAAAAAGATAGAAAAGTGTCCTAAAGTGTAGTGTGTGTCTATTGTCTAAGTTGCGTTATTCTGTCTTCTGTTTTGTTTCAATCCTTTGGTGTTTTGAGTTTTGTATTCGAGTCCTTTTATTAGTAAAATTATTGTTATTTTTTTTAACAAAAAGAAGCTTCGTCATCACCTTGGTCATACTTTAGGATTCTTCTTGGTAAGCTGATAGGAAGCTTGTCGAATTTCATTTCTAACTTTCCAATACCATTTATGATATATTGTTGGCGTTAACTGCAAGTTAAAAAAATTCCATGCCTTGACAAATTAATGCAAAATCAACACCCTATAGATTTAGTTGACTTAATTAAATTAAAGAGCCTAACAAGATGAAATGCTCGTTCCTCTTTTCTTTTTATGTGCGAAATTGCATATGAAATAGCTACTATTATTATTATAGTTAAATTTGAATAGAAACGACTGCAGTTTCTTCATCTTGTGTCATGAGGCGGCGGTAACAATAAAGAAGCAAATGTCAACATTGGAAGCCATATATGGAACATGGCGCAACTGAGATTCAAGTATATGCTAACATTATGAAGATTACAAAAGGAAGCCATTAGGTGCATGTAACAAACATGGATGATAGCTGAATCTATCGCATAGAACGCACGCGAGGTATATATAGAGTCATGGCTTGTTGAAGAAAAATATTTTACAAATCTTTTTTTAGGTTAAATGTAAATGTATTACACTAAAAATGATATTTACATGGTCCTGAGAGGCATACCCTGACCTGCAATACTCAAAAATAGTTTCAGTCAAATTACAGACAAAAGAGGGGTCCAAAGTACACCCATATCGCCGGTACATCCAAGTAAGGGTAAATTCTCAGTTTGTTATGATTTTATGTTTCAAATTGTGATGTATGCTAAAAAAAGTGGGGGTTTCTAGGTGTAGGACACCCAGCCAATGTTGATGACGGGGTGGGAGGACGTGTAAACGCCCCGCCGTAACACTTGGCAGGCAACACATGTAGAGCACCCCGCCTTAGTTGATGGCGGGGTGGACAAGTTTTGTTTTTTTTGGGTTTAATTTTGCTTAGGGTTGTCATTTTTATAGCATTAAAAGTTTTTTATTTCAGGGTTTAGTTTTATTTAGGGTTTAAAACATCTATACAAATTAAATTTAAAGTATAATTTTTTATTTTTTATATTTTTCCTGTATTAAAATTATTTTGACCTAATTTAATTTGTTTACAAATTTTATAATATAATACATTTGAAAAATGAAAAATATTTAAAGTCAACTTTCATCGGAATATGTATTTCTGTATGCCACAATACTGTATACACGATGGATATGGATTGTCGGATGAACATTAGATCTCAAACATACAGCAAAGACATGAGAACATGGAAAATGAAGTTCTGTCCACTTTCTGCAAGTACAAGCTCTTTCTTGAAAGTTAACATTTTGAATATTTCCTCCCCTATTATTATTCCCATGACAAGCAGTGACCACACTGTATGTACCATACCTCGAGTCATATGATTGGACAATATGCTTTCGGCCTTTTGCTTCATTTGCCAAATATTTGTGCCAAATGTTGATCGGATAATTATTCCATACTTTGAGTATGATTTTTCGATTTTTCTGGAATAATTTAACCGTTTGTTCTAAAGTAAAGCGAACACTGGCAGTGATTGGCAAATGTCGTGCCCCTATGAAGATGTTATTAAAGCATTCAGCCATATTTGTTGTCAAAATATCCCATTGGTAACCTCCATCTTTACTCAACGCCCATCTCACATGTGGGACTTGTCTCTTTAGCCAAGTATAAGCTTCTAGATTGGTCTGTTTAATTATTTACATGAACTCATCAAATTTTCTTCTTGTGGTTGACCGTCCAGCCTGTATAGCAAAGTTTTCAACCCGTCAATAAACAATAACAATCATTAGAATATCATAATTTATACGATAATCAATAATGATATAAAATTTTTCCACTTACACATGACTTTTAAATTTTTTGGTGAAATTTTCCCTGACATGCTACAACGATGATAAGCTACTAGTTCTTTCCACTGTTTTAAATTTTTCATTGCATTTATAATTCTTTTGTGTCTATCAGAAATGACACAAATTCCCCGTATATCTCGACAAACATAGATTCGAAGTTGAGTCATGAACCAAATCCAACTGTCATTATTCTCTTCGTCTACAAAAGCAAAGGCAAGTGGAAGGTAACGGTTGTCGGCATTAATGTCAATTGCAGTTAGCAATTTGGATTTATATGGCCCACGCATATGAGTGTCATCGACACATAGCATAGGTCTTATGTGTTGAAAAGCTTCAATAACGGGAGCAAAGCCCAGAACAAGTACCCAAAGATATTTGTCTCACTACCTAACTGTGGATGATGACGCCAAGTTACCGCTGTGCCAGGATTGATTGCTTGCAGTTGCTTCATATATTTGGGTAGTTCAGCAATCGAAGTCGACCAGTCTCCATAAACAGCATCGATAGCATTGCGACGAGCATACCATGGTTTTTTATATGAAATGTTAATATCAAATTTATTCTTGATCAATGTCCGAACCTCTTTAATTGGGAAAAGAGGTCCATTACGTATGTACTCGATCAAATGTTCAGATACAATTTGACTTGTCAAATGTCTGTTATCGTTATCCACAGCAGTACAAATACAAGTATGGCAGTCGCCCATGCGTCTGATCTCCCACATCTTATGTGTGCTTCGCTTGCAGGCCCTAATCCTCCAATCACATGGTGGTTTGACATTACATATTGCTGCCCAACTTTTCTCTTTACTCTCACATACCTTCATTTCTCTATTGTGGTGTATGTGCCACAACCGAAGGGCCTTATGCAAGAGTTGTTTTGTAGGAAATAGCAATCCCTCATTAATGGTCAGGTCACTTTCATTCCAAACACGCATTTGATGGCCATAATACCCTCGTGATGTAGCGTCATATGTTAGAGCATTTCCAATTTCATATGGCCATTCAAATGCTGCGGGAGGATAAATTTGTTGCCATTCGACATTGTCAGCGACAGGTTGACAGCTGCTCTCAGCCTGAGCATGTTCAGAACAATCTTCTGAATCATGATCAGAGTCATAGTATGACTGAGACTCGATGTCTTCCGAATTTGGATTGTAATCACTATCGGCAATATCAGAGTCATCAACAATTTCATCATCTGTTTCTTGTTGTTGATATGTTGGCATCGGTTCGAAATCTGTAAACTGGTGCGCAAATGGATTGTGGCATTCGATTTCAAATGTTGTCGCCTCCCTATGTTGAACATTAATTGCCTCCGTCTCGATATAAATTTCTGCTTCAAACTTTGGCATCTGCTCGGCAAAGTTAAAAATGAGTTCCAGATCATTATCGTCCATCAATGGCGTTGCCCAACCAGTTTGTGGATTTCGCATACTTAATTTAAGCATGTATGCATTCTGGTCGAGCTGCATCAACTTGTATATTTTGGCGACCAACTCCACGAAATAGATCTTTCGCCTAACTGCTAGGGTTGTTTGTGGATGTTGTGGTCTGTAGAAAACAAAACCCTGAGGATCATAACATATGTCTCCCCCCCAATAAAAGCAAAATCGAATTGGTCTTTGTGAAGATGAGGCCATTGTGTGGAATGGAAGATTTCAAAATTCACAAACGGTTTCAGCAGCCGAGATGCATCGTTCAAACTAGTTATATAGTTGTTCATCCCGCCAACAGCGTTGGCGGGATGAGAATAATTGGTCTGACCAGATATGACATAATATTCACGCGTCTGACAGGGATCTCGTGGTTATGGTACACCCCGCCAACAGCGTTGGCGGGATGAGAATAATTGGTCTGACCAGATATGACATAATATTCACGCGTCTGACAGGGATCTCGTGGTTATG
>JANIIA010042409.1:0-11779 GCA_027478495.1 Erythroxylum alaternifolium
ATATATTATGTGGGTCTATCAAAAATAACCTCTTTACCAGTTATGGGTAAGGTTGCTTACTTCTATACCTCTCTAGACCTTGCATTCAATGAGACTTATTGAGGAAAGTTTTAATCTATTACCCTCAATATACTGTAAGTGCATGGGTCGTGAGCATAGTATACAAGGTGTCCATCTCACGAGGTGTTGGTGAACTAATCAAATTTTAAGCTGTCTAAAGCCTAAAGGAAAATTAAGACTTAAAAGAAAAACTAAACAGAAAAGTAAATAATTGGATATGGATTCATCGAAAATGAAATCGTAAAATTAACACAAAAATAAAAATTGAGCACTACTAATAGCAATCAAAAATCACATAAGGAAGATTAACCAATTATGAGAAAGGGATTTATCTTATCGTTAAATGCTAACATGATTACTTTTGAGTTAATACAGTATCGACCCCAGACTGTCAAAACGTGGATTACTCTTTCTCAAGTTATAATTGTTAAACCTTAAATCATAAACCCTAATTGAATTATGAAATTTGCAATCTCTCAATTAACTAAAGGTCCACACATTTAATGACATCTTAAGTCCTCTAATAGACTATCGGGTCCTCACACGAGATCTCTCTTCGTATAAATTATCAATTTGATTATTTGAGTGATCTATTAGATTGTTTAACTCTCATTATCCAATCTAATCGTTTTGCTATTAGCTCACTTTCTCGATTTGTTACCGAAGCATGCAAATACAACAAATAATCACAATACCCAATGTATTAACATCAAAAGAAATCACATTAATATGGATTCAAGAACAAATCCCTAAAGGAGTTTAGAACATCATCAAACCCAAATCCATCACTATCAAATCCATCTCATACATTCAGATGAAAGAACAATAAAGATGAAATGAGAATGTCACTTGGAAGGGCTTGAGATGGACTGGGAATAGCGGTAGCAACAACAACCCTTCTTCTTCCATCTGCCTCTCACCTCTTCTATCCTTCCTTAGATCTTTTCAATTTAGCAAATGGAGGCTTAAAAAATTAGGGTATTTTTCTCTTTATAGTAAAAACTAGGTTTTTCCTGAGCCTCAAAGTCCAAAATAACCTTCAAAAAGTTGTGTCTTAAAAGCCGGTCTAAGTTTGCTATTATGCAGGCCATGAATGTGGTCGATAGTGCCATGATCGTGACACTTATTTTTTCTTCTATCATGATCATGGCCTATTGGTCCACGATTGTGGCATTGGGTTCTTGCTTTGAGTTTCTTTCAAATTCTCTCCGTTCTTCATTATTTGATCTTAAATACTAACAAACACATTAAGGCACCTCAAACATATAAAACTAAAGCTCAACGGTGTTCTCTAACCCACAAAGCACCCAAAAAAAACAAATATCTAATAAACTAACACAATTCTAACCCTAAACATCAATGAATTAATTAATTGATCACTAAAAACATTCTAAAATGCGTACTACAACATCATGCAATCTACACTTATCAACATCCCCATACTTGAACTTTTTCTTGTCCTCAAGCAAAAACAAAACCAAAAACAACAACACACCAAATAATAAAATACACATATGTAATAATGATACAATGGAATTGAACTTCACGAAACAAATTTAACTACTAAGACAATCCCTCAAGTTGTTCTAACTTATTAACTTATGAAATATATGGCTAAACACTTCAGATTAAATATGCATACTAAGCAAGACTTGACATCTTATTCACTCACCCTTATCACTTTTACATGTACATTGATAATTCGTTAGTCAATTGAAATTGTAAATATCCCTTAGTAACTTTTCATGAAAAATCTAACTATGCACAAGATTAGTAGGGTTTATTTACAATGCACTAGTTTTGTTACTTTTAATTAACAAAAACCTAGTTTTTTGACTCGAAGGTAAACATTTGTAATGAATGTCGCCCAGTTACTTAACTAAGCCATTTTTTTATTAAGTGACTTGGTTAGAATGTCATTATAGCCTTTTGACGCAAAGGTAAACATTTACGGTGAATGTCCCCCGGTTACTCAACTACATTATATTCTCAACTGGCTATTAGTTCTATTCATAACCCGATTTTTTTCAAAAAGGGTTAGTGGAATAGTTATTTATTAACCAAAACACACACTTTTTATTTTCTATTTTCTTACCTACCTCATTTATTTAGCTAATCATTTTTATGAAAAGATATTAAGGATGCCACTTTTCCAAATGTCCTAAAATTATAAATGTACAAGGCAATTTACTAAAGTGAGTGAATTAACGTCATATCCTACTTAATATGCATGTTTAACTAAAAAAACCTAGGGCACGGATTTCTCAAGCTAATAAGTCTTTACAACCTAAAAGATCATGTTCAAAGACAAAACAATTCTGTTAAGTTCTAGCCATTGACACATTCGCACCAGTCACATCAATATACACACAACCCTCCCCACACTTGGACAACACATTGTCCTCAATGTAAGTAGAATAAATAAAAACACATAAGGTAGGAATAGACATAAGATAAGACAAAAATATAAGAACAACATAAGATAGAATTTAAAAGAAAAAAGGTTAGAACATAAAACCGTCATAGCGACTGAGGTGGTGATGGTGATGGTGATGGTGTTGGAGACCAAATGCACTTGACACATAATATTGTTGCCCTATCTTATAATTGCTTAAAAGGGAGTAAGAGAATTAGTAATACCAAACTATTTCAAATCATTTAAAACTTATTTTTAAAATTCAAAGCAAATCTAACAACATACAACAATTTAAATCTAACTACTGAACGTGCTAATTTATAGTCATTAGCTTGACCTTGTATCCTTTGAAACTCAGCCAGGATCAATTATAAGTGGCTTGCTTTCACCTTTGTTGCCCAATTTCAGCTTTGTAGCTTGAAAATAAGCTACATGTTGGAAGATAATCAAAAGGAAAATATTGATAAAATTAAGCAAACCAATTGAGTTTCGTAATGTCCTTTTTACTAACAAACTGTCAATAAAATAGGGAATAACAAAACTCTTTGAATCTTCTATTGAATCCAGTAGTTTGTCCTATAAGAGGTGAGTTGTTCTTGTTCTTCCTTAGTCACCCCCTTCTCCTCTTATTCTTTCACTTCATAAATAGACTTTCGTATCTTCTTCGACCTTTATGTCTTGTATCTCTTCTTCTCTAGTTTTTAGAACAGAGACTTTATTATATGCTTCAAACTCAATCTTTGTTGTCTTCTATTCTTCTTCCTCTCGCTCCTTTGAAGATTCGACTTCATTAATTCTCTTGAATGAGCTACCCTCCTTCAAATTTTTAATACCTTATTCATGCTAAATTTCACTTATTCATCTCCAATCTGAAGGATGAGGTTGTCTTCATGAACATCTACCAAAGCTTTTCTAATGGATAAAAATGGTAAAACAAGGATTAGCGGGTAATTTCAATCCTCTTCAAAGTCTAGCATAACAAAATTCACAAGAATGATAAACTCGTTCACTTTTACAGGTACATCCTCCACCATGCCAAATGATTTCTTTATCAACTGATCTACCAATTGAATATGCATAGATATTGGCTTCACATCTCTTAGTCTTAATTTCCTAAATATCAATAAAAGCATAAGGTTTATACTTGGGCCTAAATGGTATAAACATTTTAAAACAACTAGACAAAGTAACAAGCAATGAAACCAGAAATGGATAAAGCACTTAAACTATAAGATAAATAAGCCTCTCTAGACCATACATACAAAGGGTTTAGTTAAGATATGCTAGATTCCCTTAAGTATACAAATGGAACCTAACCATATATGCCAACCAATTATATCTTCCAAATCATCCACACTAACAATCCAACCTTTCCCTCCAAGAGGAGATTCAAGTAAATAACCAAAAATAACACTTGAGCTAAGGGTCAAGTTAGTAATATCTTTAAATTACCAACTACACAGGGTATTGTAAAGCTCCCTAAATCTATCAACTGTGAGGGCATATCGTTGGTAATTAAGGAGTTGGATGTTTCTTTCATGGTGATCATTTGATTATCATCCCAGATCTGCTTAGCGAATCATATGTTTTTAAGGAACTTCATGTACTTGGGTCTGTGTTTCAACACTTCCACAAAAGACAAGTAAATTTATTATTTCTTCATCTTTGCCATGAAATTTCCAAATGGCATAGCTAATTCATTCTTCTGAAGTCTTTGTGGGAATAGTATTTTCGGTATATAAGGTGGAGGAGGAGTATAAGGAGGGTCCTCATTCTTTTCTTCATCATTTTTCTTATTATCTTGATCTTCTACAAGGTGGGTTTTAGTTTGCACTTTCGTTGGTTCTTTTAGCTCTTCCCTACTCTTGAGTTTGATAGCCTTACATTGCTTTCTTGGTTGTACTTCTATGTTGCTCAGAAAATTTTCCACACTTCTCTTACAAAATTCACTGGAAGTTGGCCTATTTGAATCTCTAAGTTGTGAATAAAAGAGGCTTGATCTTCCATTACTTGCTCAAACTTCTCTTCGAGTCTCTTCGGGCTTCTTCTATGTTCATGAGCTTATCCATGATCTTGTCCAATGTATAATCCCTTGAATTGGACTCATCTTGCTAAAATCCTAAAAGGATATGATGTCCCATATGAATCCTTACATTATTAGACCAATAAAAATCTAGGCGGTTCTGCCACCCTGGATTATGCGTGTTCAAATAAGGATGATTACTTCCTCGACCAAATTGTGCCTCATTGAAGTCCGCAACAGTCCTTTGCTCCCTATGATATATTTCCTCCATCATCATTCTTTTTACCTCTTCTTGGCATTTAACTTTCTGGATTCCTCATAGTTACCTTGTGTTATCCAAATTGACGTGTCTTCTATTTTGCTCCCAAACTTCCTTCTCTGTCTTTTTTTTTTTAATTTCTTGTGATTGGGTATCACAATCATAAGAAAGGGAAATAATTTCTTAAACAAAAGAATTCAAAAAGTCCTAAACTAACTCCCTAGCAATGACATCAATAACTTGTTGAGGCAAGTTTTAATCTATTAAAACCCTTAATAAACCGCAAGTGCACCGGTCATGAGTGTAGTATATAAGGTGTCAATCTTACGAGGAGTTAGTGAACTAATCAAATTCTAATTTGTTTAAGTTCTAAAGGAAAATTAAGAATGAAAAGAAAAACTAAACAAAAAAGTAAATAATTGGATATGGATTAATCGAAAATGAAATCATAAAATTAACACAAAGAAATAAAAATTGAGTATTGCCAATGAATGATTAAAAACAACATAAGGAAGATTAATCGATTATAAAAAGGGGATTTATCCTATCATTAAATGCTAAAATGATTACTTTTGAGTCAATACAGTATCGGTCCTAGAATTTCGAAGGGTGGATTACTCTCTATCGAGTTATAATTATTAAACCCTAATTGAATTATGGAATTTGCAATCTCTCAATTAACAAAAGACCCACACATTCAATTAGATCTTAAGTTCTCGAATAGACTATCGGTTCCTCACACGAGATCTCTCTTCATATAAATTACTGATTTGAATATTTGCGTGATTTATTAGATTGTTTAACTCTCGTTATCCAATTTAATCATTTTGCTATCAGCCCACTCTCTCGATTTGTTATCAAAGCATGCAAAGACTACAAATAATCACAATACCCAATGTATGAACATCAAAAGAACTCACATTATCATAGATTCAAGAACAAATCCCTAAAGGAGTTTAAAACATCATCAAACCCAAATCCATCACTATTAAATCCATCTCATACATTCAAATGAAAGAACAATAAAGATGAAATGAGAATGTCATTTGGAAGGGCTCGAGATGGACTGAGAACAGTGGCAACAACAACAGCCCTTCTTTTTCCCTCTTCCTATCTCCTCTCTCCTCTTCTCTCTTTCCTTGGATGTTTTCAATTTAGTAAATAAAGGCTCAAAAAATTGGGGTACTTTTTTTTCTTTTTATAGTCGTTTCAAATTAAGGTCAAAACTAGGTTTTTCACAAGCTTCAAAGTCCGAAACAACCCTCAAATTGTCACATCTTAGAAGCTAATCTGCATCTGCTATCATGCAAACCACGATCATGGCACTTATTTTTGCTTTTGTCATTGTGACACTGGTTATTACTCCGAGTTTCTTCTGAATTCTCTTTGTTCTTCATTACTTGATTTGAAACACTAAAAAAGACATAAAGGCGCCTCAAACACATAAGATTAAAGCTTAATACCCAAAACACAAATATCTAACCAACTAATACAATTCTAACCCTAAATATGCATGAATTAATTAATTGACCTGTAAAAGCAAACTAAAATGCTTACTAAAACATCATGCAATCTACACTTATCAAGACTTTTAATGGGTTGTTGTTCTTGTTGTCATTGTTATTATTATTATTGTTATCTTATAGAAACTGAAACTTATACTTAACTTTACTATCAGAGATTGTATATCAGAGAACAACTCTAAAGTTATTGCCTCTAAATGTCTCATATAGTGGTTGTTTCTACTATTTAAATCTTCTCTATTTTACCAAATATTTACTCATAACCTAAGTTAAGTTCACCACTCCTTGATAAGAAATATAACGATAAATAAGGTATCATTCCCATGAAAAAGCTATAACAACTTAGAATACTCTTATACTACTAACTATTCAAGGATCAAAAAGTAATAATTAATTAACTAATAATTAAAAAGTAAAGTATAACAATTCCTTAAAAAAGTATCGGAAAGATGATCATAAACCAAGTAATTTAGTAAAGAATTAGGACATAAATTATTCTTAGATAAATAATCCCCCTAATATCATCTTTCTAGTCATGATTTAATAAATTTGGAATGTATTTATTATCTAGATAGACATAGTTTCGTATATTATGAAATTTGTCTCACTTGAGAACCACCTATTATCAAAATTCCATTAAAACCCTATTTTAGATTCATTAATTTTCTATGAAAACTTTGACTCTATGTCTATCTATTAAAACCCATATAAGGAGTTGCATGAGGTATTAGAGGCAGGCTTAAATAAATACTTTGACTCAATTATATGTAAGTTGTTGTCCATTCATAAGCAGGTTCTCTTGATTCATTCATATGTGAATTAATATTAGATCTAATCACTAGCATAATTAAAGTTGTATAAGTAATATTTTAAGATATTTCATATAAATAAATATCCCTTCACAAATAATACTAAATCAATCCTTAACAAAGACATAACTAGGTTTTCCCCTATCTAAATGTATAAAACACTTAGTTATATATCATGTTCTCTTTAAAAAAAATAAACGAAATAAAATAGAAATCATCAAGATAGAAATAATTGTAAATGAAATCTTCATACTCGAATTAACTTTGATCCGTTAAGATGATCTTTAATCCTTTTCTCTATTAAAATGCCTTTGAAATTGATCTCTTGAGGGTTCATAAACCTTCCAATGTCTAATCCTAAATTTTTATTAAAAAGAATGATCTAAGAATGACCAAAGACACTTTAAAATTAAGGTTTTCGTGCTTTCAATAAATTAATGTTCATTTAAGACACAATCATATCCTAAGTGTAGATTGAGAGCTATACATAACCTTTCTCAGGCCATGTTGCTCTTTAAAATTTCTGCTCCACCATATGGTCTTCCTCTTAATGTGTTCTAAGTTGTATCTTCATTTGTATATAGTCCATGAGGGACACAAGCTAGCACACAGTCATGTGCCAAGTCATATTTAGTTTTAAAAATTATATTTTCTTTTTAGCTTTCACGTAAAATCATTTCTAATTCTTGATAAAGCTCATCTCAAGGCAACATCTTCATAGTTACCTTAAAACATAACATAAAATAAGTAAACCAAATTAAATGAAGCATAAACGTAGATAAAAACTAATAAAATAAGTATATTTTACATACATCAAATATCCAGAAACTTAGAATTTTTGTTCTTCTCAAGTAAACAAATATCAAATACTCTTAACTTGAATATATTTGTTATAAGGAAGTTCAACAAATCAAATAATACGATCAAGATTTCTAATCATTTTCCTAACTACATTATGCATCAACAATTTAAATATCAAAATACTTGTACCAAAATGCTATTTAGTTCAACTTAAGCCGATAACCCTCTAAAAATCAGTTTTATTAAAAAACCTTCAATCTTATATATAAAATAAAAAAATAAGTGATAAGTTTTTACTCTGAAATATTTATAACCAATATCAATAAAGGCTTGTTTAAAGGGTCATTCCACCTTTTAGCATGAAAGTAAATCTTGTTTTGAATAGTACTAGTTAGTTAGTTAGGTCACTATTTTAAATGGGTACTAGCACCACGCTTAACTTTTACTCTTTTTACTTAGGATAAAGTCAGCAAAGTGACTTTATTTATACTCATTTTATTAATATTTTCACAAAAATAAAATGAAATACTAAGTTACTTGATAAGCTTAACTCTAACCTAATTTGTGTTAAAATTATATACAAGGTTTCATTCTTCAAATCAAACATTAATTTCAAGACTATTAAGTTTGATTGAGATCAAACTACACATCAATTGTTATATCCATTGATTTAATCTAGTTAACTTATAATATAATTAAACTTCTAATGGTTCCTCTTAATCTTTTTTTTTCATTGTTCAATTTCCTATAATCTTTACCTATTAAGCTAATTTTAACTAGATCAATTTACTTAAGAAATAAGCTTAAAATAGAATCAAAATAATCCCTTATCATACTTGAATTGCACATTATCCTCAACGTACCAATGACAAGCATAATGTACAGTAAATTAAAGAAGAAAAAACTTCTATAAGCCTATTGTTGCATGTTGTGCAATATAAATATGAAAGACATCTAGAATTTATTTGTACCTTACACAAATACTAATATAAACACAAACCACAAAAAAATGTAGTATGAAAAAGAAAAGAAAACAAACTAAATTAGTTCTCAACAAAAGTAGAATAACATAAAAATAGAATGTTATTTAAAAAATATAAAGGATACATAAATAAATAAATAATGACATAGCAACTAATAAGAGAATAAGAAATACTCAGTCATAGCCCTTTTATCATCACTATCAACAACAGACACTATTCATGATTGATATGGTGAAGAAGATAGTGAAAAAGGCCTTGTTAATATGATAAATTTGATATGCTTGGAAATATGTAGCAAAGCATTTTTAGTACATAAAAGGAAGAAAATGGTAATAAAAATAGTGCACATAGAAAAAAAAGAAGTTCAACACTGATTGGGGTACTTACAAAATATGTTATACAACATGTTTTTTTTTTCTAAATTTTATATTTTAAGCGCTACAGAGTTTTTATGGATAAAGTTAAATAAATTTTTGTAAAATTTCATATTGGTAGTGAATTGCCTCAACTTAGGTATGTAATTTTACCTCACACACACACACAGACACACAGACAGACACAGACAGACACAGACAGACACACACACACACACACACACACACACACACACACATATATATATATATATATATGTTTTTATTTATTTATTTTTCTACTCATATTTAAAATGATATCATTTATCTATTATTTAAATAGTTAATTAACCGTCCAAACTTTCATCAAAATTTTAATTATAGCCCGAACTTTAAAAAGTAGCAATAAAATGCCAAACTTTCTATTTTTTTCAATTCTAACCCAAACTTCAAAAAGTGGTAATGAAATGCTCAAACTTTCAATTTTCTTCAATTATAGCCCAACGTTATCTGTTGTTCTTCCGATACCCTCAGCCTTTTATTTTCTGTTTATTCTTTTAACGCCCAAAACTACTCTCGCATTACAGCGTACTTCACCGCAAGCTCTTCGTTTTTAGTTTGTTCTCTTGATGCCTTTAGTGTGAGGGCGTCAGGGCTGCGTAACATGAAAATTGAAGGGTGATAGTATCGAGAGAACAAACTGAAAACAAAGGAAAAATTAAAATCAAAGCGTAAAGTCGTCGAGGCTATGTAATTTGATTTACGTTATTTTTAAACAACAATATCATTTTAATTACGTGATTAAACGAAGTCATTTCATTAATCTTCAATTGTGGTGTTAATCTGATTGATGTATATTATTAGTTAAAGTTTCTGAAACACTAGCAAGTCACATCACTAAACTTAACGAAAACACTAACATTAGACTAGAATTGAAAAAAATTAAAAGTTTAAGTATTTTGTTGCTATTTTTTAAAGTTCAAGTTAGAATTGAAAAAAATAAAAATTTGAGCATTTTATTGCGAAATTTTTGGCTATAATTAAAAATTGAAAAAAATTTGGGCTTTTTTTGATAATTAATCCTAATAAAAAATTATCATTACACGTGTGATTTTTAAATAATAATTGATGTAATTGTTCTGAAAAATGACTATAAAACATCTATTTTCAAGGTTCAAAGTTTTATTTATTAAATTCATAGTAAAAAACTAATTAAGCATTCATATAAAGTTTAATAATAAATAAAAATATTTATTGAAAAAGTTAAATAATAAATATATGGTTCTTTAAGTAATTTAGATATAAGAAAAAGTTATAAAATTGAATTTTAAAACTAATCTAATTCAATAGAAAACGATATCGTTAATAAATTTAGTAGTGGGAAAAACTGAAAATTAATTTCTCCATATATGGATCGATGCTCATGTAATAAATGTGAATCCTTCAGCAGAGAAACGTGTAGATTAAGTTATCCTTCTTGATATCCGTCCGACAGGGAGAAGAAACTCTACCGTTGAAAGCTGGTGGCGTAGGTTTCATATTAGAGAATGGCTCAGAAAGAAATTTAACTTAATCTATATGCGGAAAGAAGGAAGTATCTAACCCCATGTTCGCACACTTGCATGATAGAGGAGTCAAACAAATATCTTATCCATCCAAGAAGATCTTTTGTTTCTATGTGGTCCAAAATGATGGAGAACGAAATCGTGTAGAATGATCTGCTACAATGAACTGATGTTGAAAATAAAATATTATGGAATCCTTTCTTAGTGTCCTCTACTCCACAACTACTGGGGATTTGGACAGGCATTTCATGTCCCTTTCCCCTTAATTAGGATCACCATGTTATTCATTATTAGTGCTTGTATTAATTATGAAAGTACTCATGCATAATTTTCATAGATCGAGAAGATTGGATAGACGATGTGCCATGTCGTCCCTTGTATAGTTTATATTTAAAGCTGAATTTCCCCAAAGCTTGACGTTAATTTACAAGAAAACAAACAAATAGATGTCAACTTCATGAGCTATTCATTATTAGGGTTTCATTGTTTATTTGTGTGAAAAAGATTCTTCGCTCTAGGATTCCGTTTCATTCAAAGAAGCAATGTTTTATCAAATAACCAAGTAAGCCATCCAATCCAAGAAGAGACGTGGGGTGTGGATCATCCGGATAGAGAGCAAAAGACGCCGGTTAAAATATCTACATATCCCGAAAAATAGAAAATGTAACCATTTCAAATATTATGTATTTATAATATTAAAATTAAAAAATAATCAAATTATTGAATTTAATTTGTATTATCATATTAATTTGACAATCTATTTTTGTATGTGGTTAAAGTTGAAATGACAAATGGGTTAGAAAATAAGTTATGACCATACAAAGTTACCAATGAGCGTTTACACATGATTATTGGTCCGCGTAAAGATCCCAAAGCCAAGTAATTAAGGGGCCGGTTGGTTCGCACAAGAGAATGGTAATAAGAATGGGAATGAATATAGTGAGGAATGGGAATGGATATTATCATTATAATTATGATGGTTGGTTA
>JANIIA010042420.1:0-11779 GCA_027478495.1 Erythroxylum alaternifolium
CAAGTGTAGAAGATTTATAGGCTAATGATTGAGTAGATAGAACAGGCATTGTTCATCTATCATCATCACAACATTCTTCAAACCCATTTTTGGTAGAATACAATGAAAAAGTATCACATGTAGAACCCTAGCCTTTGGAACAAGATTTGACACCTTCTTGTCCTTTGGGTCACTACTTCCATAGAGTTGTCGATTGACATATGCTTTCTCTACACTGCTTTTAGTCATCCATCTTGTGTTATGAGACACCTCTACTCCAACACATAGACATCCATTAACCTTCTCAATTAGCTCTAGTGTTACAATAATTAACAATCTATCCACCGTTGATACTACAGTATCTTCTACTACTTTTGAATTCTTCCAAAACTCATATACTTCATTTAGGTAGACTGTTTCACAAACCTGAAAGAAGTTTTTCCAACCTACTGCATCAATTTTTGATTCAATATCCATCTGTTTCTTCTTTAAGGAGTCGAAATCAACATGTCTTCCATAAATCATAGCTTGCTCCATTGTGATCTATAGGCAATAGAAACTTCTCAAAGTGATGAGGTTAGTATCTGAAGATAAGAATGTAAACGGAAAGAACTTGATATCACCAACAGAGTAATGAAACGTTTTGTTGAGAGCTTTGTAAAAGTCAATTTTAGAGGATTTCAATAATATTCTAGGGCAGGTGATGTTCTGAACCTTATGAAAGGATTTCCGAACTTGATATCACGAACAGAGTAATGAAACGTTTTGTTGAGAGCTTTATAAAAGTGGATTTTAGAGGATTTCAAGAATATTCTAGGGCAGGTGATGTTCTGAACCTTATGAAAGGATTTCCCTTTACTTCCTTCTCAAAAATTATTGTCTGTAACTTATAGTTAATGTGCTCTTGAAAACTTATGATTTTTTATCTTCCTTCTATGAAAATCATCTGGGTCATGACGTGTTAGACGATTGATCACTCAACACTGCCATATTTAAGGTTCGTCTGATTTCTTTGAATCTTTCTTCATTCAAAGGCTTAGTAAAGATATCTGCCCATTGATGATTTGTCTTAATAAACTATAAACTAACGATTCCCCTTTCTACATAGTATCGTAGGAAATGATGCCTAACTTTGATATGCTTTACCCTTGAGTGTTGTATTGGATTCTTCGATAGGTTGATAGCACTTGTGTTGTCACAGAAATTGGGATTTGTTCTTCTTATATTGAATAATCTTTTAGCTGATACTTGATCCATAATGTCTATGATCAACAACTTGCAGCTGACATATATTTAGCTTATGTAGTATATAGAGCAATTGAACTTTGCCTCTTACTAAACTAAGAAACTAGATTATGGCCAAGAAAGTGACAGCCTCCACTTGTACTCTTCCTATCAATCCTGTCTCTAACGTAATCAGCATCACAGTAGCCAATTAACCTAAAATCTTTACCTTTCTCATACATTAAGCAAATATCAGTATAACTTGATAGATATCTCAAAATTCTTTTAACAACAATATAGTGAGATTCTCTAGGATCTGCTTGAAATCTACCATACAAACAGATAGCAAACAAAATATCAGGTCTGCTTGCTGTAAGATAAAGTAAAGAACCAATAATTCCTCAAAACATTTTTAAACAGCTCATACTAATGTACAAGAATACTGATCTTGGACTCTTTCACCTAATTTGTTCCTTCATGTGCGACGGATAGAGTGTCCCACATCTCCTTCGCAGTTTTGCATCCATGAACTTTATCATATTCACTTCTGCTTAAAGTACAACTTAAAAAGAACTTGGCCTTTGAATTTAGTTAAAATCTAGCTTTGTGATCAGGTGACCATCTGTTACGAGGAATGGTATTTCCTTCATCATCTATTGGTACGTATGGTCCATTCTCAATGATATCCCAAAGATCAATGTGTGTGTATTCTATGAAGAGCCGCATTCTGTCCTTCCAATAATGATAATCTTCACCATTGAATGTAGGAGGTCTTGTGACGGAGGCACCTTCAGCTATAAAAACATGTGATTCAGCTATGGATCTTTGTCCTCACTTTGTAAAGGTGGTTCTTAGAAACCGAGCTCTGATACCAATTGAATTAAATCACACATTAATATTGAATTCACGTACAATATACAAGATACACAAGAAGGGGGGTTGAATTGTGTAATCCTTTCGTGAATACCAAATCATTAATATATCTTGTTAAGAACTTTTCCAATTGTTAAAATAATACTACAATAGTTATAAAAAAATAGTTACGTAGTTAAATCGCAAATAACTTCTATATACTTATCTAAAAACAAAATAGAATAAAGTGAAAGGTTAAAAGATAGACGCTGCGATTTTTATACTGGTTCACCCTAAATCATGGGCTACGTCCAGTCCTCAGAGTTCGTCTGAGTTTTCACTATACTTCGACAAATTTACAAATATTCTTTCTCTCACTAGAAAGATATTGTAAGCTTTTGTTATAGTAAGGTTTGCTCTCTAGTATCGCACTTTTGAATACAGAAGTTTTCTTGTAAGTAAACACTTGAACGCTCAAAAGATCAATAGAATCGTAAGCTTGTTCAATCTTCGACTACGACTAGTATATATAGCCTTAAGTCTCCAACTGCTTCTTATTTCTTGATAATTGCTTCTTGATTCTTGTAGAACATATTATTCAGTTGAGTTCTGTAACTAACTCCAACTAACTAACTGTCTGACGTACTAGTGTATCTTCACCTTTGTATCGTCTGTGTTTCCCTCTTCTTCTGTGTTTTCCCTTCTTCTGTGTTTTCCCTTCTTCTGTGTTTTCCACTTCTCATGTGTTTTCCACTTCTTCTGTGTTTTGCGCTTCTTCTGTGTTATCCACTTCTTCTGTGTTTTCCGCTTCTTCTGTGTTTTCTGCTTCTTCTGTGTTTTGCACTTCTTTTATGTTTTCCACTTCTTCTGTGTTTTGTGCTTCTTCTGTGTTTTCCTCTTGTTCTGTGTTTTCCACTTCTTTTGTGTTTTCCACTTCTTCTGTGTTTTGCGTTTCTTCTGTGTTTTTTGTTTCTTATATGTTTTACGCTTCTTCTGTGTTTTCCACTTCTTCTGTATTTTGTGCTTCTTCTGCGTTTTCTGCTTCTTCTGTGTTTTGCGTTTCTTCTATGTTTTCCACTTCTTCTGTGTTTTGCGCTTCTTCTGTGTTTTTCTCTTGTTCTGTGTTTTCTGCTTCTTCTGTGTTTTCACTTCTTCTGTGTTTTCTGCTTCTTTTATGTTTTGCTCTTCTTCTGTGTTTTCCACTTCTTCTATGTTTTGCACTTCTTCTATATTTTCCTCTTCTTCTGTGTTTTCTGCTTCTTCTGTGTTTTCACTTCTTCTGTGTTTTCTGCATCTAGTGTATTTTTCGCTTCTTCTGTGTTTTGTGGTTCTTTTATAATTTCTATTTCTTATGTGTTTTTCTGCACACTTAAGACACTTATCAAAATAGTTTATTTATTTCTAATATTATTATTATTTAATTGTCACCAAAATTAATAATCGTGAAGTCCTATTTTTTGGACTTTTAAGGCATAGGAAAATCCTAGGTTTTACCCTAAATGGAACA
This sequence comes from Erythroxylum alaternifolium, assembly GCA_027478495.1. NCBI lineage: Eukaryota > Viridiplantae > Streptophyta > Magnoliopsida > Malpighiales > Erythroxylaceae > Erythroxylum > Erythroxylum alaternifolium. The sequence continues at coordinate 3,563 of JANIIA010042420.1, forward strand.
TACTACAAAAAGAGAAAGGAGAGGATGTAGAAGAGTAGCCTCCAATCGACCACTTTTAGAAAAACTCCAAGAAGAGAGAGAAACTTTCAAAACCTACCACTTTTGGAAAACTTCAAGAAGAGAGAAGAAGAACAGAGAAGGAAAGATTAGAGAAGTTTTTGCTATTTTATTTATTCTTAGCTAGTTTATTTCATCTTCAATGCTTTATTTTCATTCCATTAGTTTAGAGCTTTCTTAGTGTTAATCACGTTTTTATATGTGCTAGAATATTTAGAATCAATGTTTGATTGATTTTATAATTAAAACTCATAAATTTTGTAAGGAATGTTTATGTTATATCAATGCATGTTTATTCCTTCAATTTTTCAACTTTAATCTTGGTTGTTTCAGTTTATTTATGTGCTTTTTCATACCTGAATTTGTTAGGCATTTGAATGTTTAATGGTTTATGTTATTGGTTTTTACTTATTTATGATGCTTTTGATTAATTTGTGCTTAATAGTTAGGATTTATGCATGCTATTAGATTCATGATAAATTAATTTGGGTTTTTGTGCAAGTTTTTTGTGTTGGAATTTTCATTTTGATGCAACTAGTTTAGAGTTTGTAATTTAGGTTATGATTAGTCATTTCGTAGGATAAAGAGTTTTGATTTCTGTTAAGTTAGTGTTGAATTTTAGTTTTTATCATTTCGTTTATAATGTCCAGCTTTGGTTTTATTTGATTGAGTATGGGTTTTGTTTATTTAATATCAACTGTGCTTAATCTGAACATGTGTGGCTAGGCTACTTAAGGGATTGGAGATATTATAAGGATGAAGGGATGGAAATTGTGAGAATGGAGTTTAATTTGTCTTAAATTGGTGTTTGTAGGTTTAGATTGGTTTGAAATTTAGGATAAACGTCATGAATTAGAATTGCTTATAGGTTTGATCACCATTTAGTTAACTTTCGAATCCGAAGGTTAGGGTTGAGCTTGTGATATGTAATAACCCATAGTGATTCCCAAAAGTAACAATAGGTTAGTTGAATTTGTCAGGATACTTAATCAGCTAATTTAGGATCCCATATCTTTAGGTTACAACTTCTAAGCTTATGAGTAGGTGGCCTGAGTTAGTTATTTCGTAGTACCTAATGCATCTTCTCTTTTGAACTTAGAGAACCTATTATAGGTTGTAATGGAGATCAGGGCATTTTTAAAACTTATTAATTTTATCTAGTTTAAAGAAATTAAGGGTTCGAGAGCTTAATCGTGTCTATAGGTAACACCATGATGAGAGTATCCTTTTGTTAAGATTCAAGGATCAATGAACATCCCGGAATTCAAAGATATCTTCAGCTTACTTCTTTACCATTGTTATTAGACTTTTCTAAATTTGCTTTGTGCTTGTCTTTTTGGTTACATTCATTGCATATTAGCTGACTCATCTTTATCATTTCAGGATATTTTTTTATTTTGTTACAACATTTGAAATAACATTTGCATCCCAGCTCTCTATGGTTCGACCCTAGCTCATCATTTACTACATAGTTTGGTGGTTAGGAATTTATTACTTGATAGTCAGTGGTATGCTATCAAATTGTCAAACAAAGATGTTTTGGCCCGTTCGGAAGATAAAATGCATCCGAATCATTATTACAATAAGGACAAGCCAATTTCTCAACTGTGCTCCATTCGAACAACGTAGCATATGCTGAAAAATCATTAATAGTCCCTATCAAAGTTGCTCTCAAAATAAAATTTTGTTTAAGAGACATGTCATATGTCTCTGCACCATATTCCTAAAGATGATGCAATTCAGATATCAATGGTTGTAAGAATACATCGATTTTATGCTTTGGGTTTCTAGGCCTTGGCACAATCACTGTCAAGAACATATATGCCTCATTCATACACAACCATGGAGGCAAATGATAAGGAGTATTCATGATTGGCCATGATGAATATTGTAGGCTAGATTGACCAAAAGGTTGGAATCCATCTATCGACAATCCCATCCTAACATTTTGACTTTTAGCTGCAAACTCATAATGGGTGTTATTGAAATATTTCCATGCCAATACATCTGATGGATGGCTCATTATTCCATTTTCCTATTCATGTTCATTATGTCATCTCATGTGAGATGTAATAACATCAGAGGTACATAGACTTTGAAGTCTCAAAGTTAGCGGGAAGTAATACATTCACTTCCATGGTACTAATTTCTGTTTCAAAGTACGCTTTCTCTGTTTGAACCTAGATTGACCACAAAATTTGCACTCTTGTAATTTCCACATCATCTCCCAAAACAATATACATCCCAATTTCCAACAATCAAAATTCTGAATTGGAAAAATAAAACCCCTAATAAGTTTCTTCAAATTGTAAAAATTATCAACCATTGTATAATCAGAAGGCAATGATTCATTGTACTAACCCAAAATTTTATTAAAAAATTCGATTAGAAATATGCCCTTCAGACTTTATGTTCGATATTCAAGCAATTGAAGACAATTTAGTCATTGTCTCACAATTTTGCCATAATTCTTGGTCAGCTGATTGTAATAAATCAAAAAATTGTTTCGCATGTAAGTTTGGTTCTTCTTAAAGATTTTCTATATTTTCCTTAAAAATATAACCGGCTATATCATAAACCATTTGGATGTAAGGATTTTTAGTTACACCTATATTATTTATTCTAAATCTAGCCCCCTTTCAAATTTATCCACATTTATTGACAAATTCATGTCATCACCCCTCAAGGTGTTACAAATTAATGACTCACCATATCGTGTCCATTCAAAATAATTTGGAACAAACCCTTGTCTTAATAAATGGAGATTCACTTTGTCAATAGGAAGAAAACGAATATGTTTACACTTTTTACATGGACATCTGATATTTGGGCCATCCATATATGCTGGTTAAGAACATGCATAATGAATAAAAGCTTAAACTCCCCTAAAAAAACTTAGGATTAATGAAACCATCAACATTTAATCATCTATACATCTAAGATCTATCAACATTACTCATTTATGCAAAATTGTTATTTAAAAGAGTGAGAATTAATCACATTGCAGTTCAAGTAATCATGTTTGAATTAATCACCTACAAGTTGATTTCTAAAGTTTGATTTTAAATAAGCATTATGGTATGTGACATTGAAAATCCATATGAATTGAGAAAGCAAGTTCTCTCGATGAATCCTAGGCTCGTATAATTTTTCACCGATAAACCTCATGAGAGCTACATCATGGGTTTCCAATCTATCTACCGTCCTAGGGGTTTATTATGCCTCAAATTATTGTGAATTTTTTATAACTACAACTTGCTACTTTAATTTTTGATTCAAGTTCATATACTAAGTTCGAATTAAAAGAAACACTAAAGTACATGGCATTGTTACACCATATGAATCGAGAAAGTAAGTTCTCGTTGTGACTCTTAGGCTCATAAAATTTTTCACCGATAAGCCTCAAGAAAGCTGCATCACAGGTTTCCAATCTATATACTATCATAGGGGTTTATTATACCTCAAATCATTGTGAATTTTCCATAACTATACAACTTACAACTTCTTTAATTTTTTTATTCGGGTTCGTAAACTAAGTTCGAATTAAAAGAAACACTAAGGTACATGGCATTGTTACACCATATAAATCAAGAAAGCAATTTCTTGCTAAGACTCCTAGTTTATGAAATTTTTCATAGGTAAGCCTCATAAGAGCTCCATCACGGGTTTCCAGCCTATATACTCCCTAGAGTTTATTATGCCTCAAATCATTGTGAATTTTCTGTAACTATGCAACTTACTACTTTAATTTTTTGATTCAAGTTCGTACTCTAAGTTCAAATTAAAAGAAACACTAAGGTACGTGGCATTGATATACCATATGAATAGAGACAGCAAGTTCTCGCTGTGACTCTTAAGCTTGTGGAAATTTTCACCGATAAGCCTCATGGGAGTTGCATCATGGGTTTCCAGCCTCTATAGTGTCCTAGGGGTTTATTATGCCTCAAATCATTGTGAATTTTTTGTAACTATACAATTTATACTACTTTTTAATTTTTTTATTCAAGTTCATACACTAAGTTCGAATTAAAAGAAACACTAAGTTACATAACATTATTACACCTTATGAATTGAGAAAGTAAGTTCTCACTGTGACTTCTAGGCTCTTGCAATTTTCACTAATAAGCCTCATGGGAGTTGCATCACGGCTTTCCAGCCTATATATCATTCTAGGGGTTTATTATGCCTCATATCATTGTAAATTTTCCGTAACTATACAACTTATTACTTCTTTAATTTTTTTATTCAAGTTTATACACTAAGTTCAAATTAAAAGAAACACTAATTTACATGACATTGTTGCACCATATGAATCGAGAAATTAAGCTCTCGATGTGTCTCCTAGGCTCGTGAAATTTTTCACCGATAAGCCTCATGGGAGCTACATTATGGGTTTCTAGCCTATATATCATCCTAAGGGTTTATTATGCATTGGATCATTCATAAGATCTCAAACTTATTCCACATACAATAAATACTTATGTAATTCATACATCTACTCATCAACGATTCAAACAAAACCCAAATATGAATACTTAAACTGTTAAAGAAGAACTTAAAAACTCATCAGTGATTATAAGAATATTATAAATAGCAACACAAAATCAAGAACTTTGCATCAAAACCTAAACACAAAAACCTGTACTATTAAATCAACATATATGTTAGACATTAGTTGGACGACTTGTTTAGATGGACAAACAATAATAGAATACAAAAAAGAAAGATGAGCGACGCTTTTTAACACAAAATAGGGCCTACGAAAAAGAAAATTTTACATTTAATATAATACACTTCTCATATAGTTCTGTATTTATATTTGTTGCATACAACGCCAAATTTCGCTATAAGCATTAACACTTGAAACTCTTATAATCAATTATCGATATAATGTCAACAAAAGCATATGATAGAATTTCATAAATTGGAATTAATAATATTATTTTATTAAATCAAAGAAAGCAAGACAAGTTTTAGATTCAGTTTTGGTGGGGGAATGAGGGGTGATGATGAAGTTAGAAGGGTTATATTATTATATAGAATTATAAGAGATGGTATAAATGGAAATGAAGGTTAAGAGATAATTACAACACAAACAAACATTGAAGTACCCAACAGATATTAGTATTTTTTTTAGAGGCTTAATAGGGAAAACTATGATAAGGATTCTTATATGAAATGGTTAAGCCGCTAAAGAAGATTTCTACAATAATGGAAATGGTAAATTTGATTATTATCCCTCTTGAGATAGATATATTAATTTTTTTTGGATTTGGAAATGGTAAATATTGCATCCTAATATCAAAAATATAAGTCTTCTGATTATTAGGGATAATGGAGAACTAAAGATTGCAAATGATTTAAATAAAAAAAGTTATACCGACATTTAAAGATAATAATAATGAGAATATTAAGTATATTTCAAGGTGAGAATATTATTACCATGGGGGAATTAAGCCTTCATATCATGTAGGATGAGGCAAAGGGAAAACATATTCCATATTAAATTTCACATTCATAATAATGCATGTATTATGACTTTTAATAGAGGAAATTGCACTAATTTGGCTAGTAATAACCTTTTAGAGAAGTAAAGTTTAAAGATTATGAAACATCAAAAGCCATATAAGCTTTAATGAAATAATGAATATAGGGAGATTAAGGTGAATATGTAGGTGGTGAATTCATTTTCTTCTAAAATGTATCAAGATGAGGAATTGTATGATTTTTTAACTATCTAAACTAGTCACGTCTTATTGGCTAGAATGTAGCAATATGATATAATGGTTATATATAACGTATTCAAGAATATGTACATTTTCTTGAAGGATGATAAATCCATCACTACACTTTTAGCACCTAAGTATGTATATAAAGAATAATTGAGATTGAAAAAAAGAGAATGAAGAAAAGAAAAGTGAGAGAACAAAAAAATAGTGATATCCAGAGTGTTATTTATACTAAGAAGCTTATGATTATATCTTTATACAAAGAGCCTTTTTTACCTTTTGATGTAGGTGACTATTTAAAGGCAAACTCTCTTGTTGAACACAACCTCACATACAACTATATCCTACCCTATATCCCTATATTGATGATGAAAAAGAAGTTACAAAAAATTGCTCTAGCTCTAACATAACCATATACCAACTCATGTGATTTTTTAGATAAATACGTTAGGAAGACATAGTCTCTATCATAGTTTATTCCATTAGTGTTAAAGCTTTATTGTAGACATGGCTTATAACACGATTCTATCTCATGTTTTGACTACCCAAAATCGTATTTTTTATTTTGTATTTAACAATTAATTTTATTTACTTTAAGTGATGTTTTACATCTTTTTTATTAAGAGTCATGTATCTTTATTCTCTATAGAACTTCAATCTTATGGAGAAGTCTTTCTTTATAGTGTTAAATTACTTAATGAATTTGATTATCAATCTTTGTAGTCAACATGACAATTCTCTTTATATAAATGATTTAGCTTTCTTGGATTTGGTTCAAACTTGTTTATAGGTTCTTTGGCATTTACTTATAGGTGGGTTCGCATCAAGTTCTATTCACCGTCAAAGTTAGAGCTAAACGTAGGTAATCAATATTACATAAGGTTTTCTATTGGAAATTAAGTTCTAAGGTTATGAGAAAATGTTATTGTTATTGAATATCCCATAGTTACAGTGGAATGTCAAATATTCATATAACATTAATAAAATTTTCATATAATAAATACTTATGTTAAAATTGGTAATTAATGAAAATGGTACATTCACTCAGTCTTGACTAAAAGGAGATGGACTGTTTTCTATTCCTTTATAGCTTTTTATATTATGAATAGATTTTTCATATGTACCATGCAATTGGAATTGCCCCTTTTTATGGCCTAACAGAAGTCTTCTGTTTCATTGATTTATTTTTTCTTCTCATGTTCTTCTATGGCCTACTTGGAAAAAATCTTTCTACTGGTGGATGAATCTCTTTATAAATGTTAAGTGGCCATAACTTTTATCCTCTAATTGGTTGTGAGAGATTGTCAAAAACTTCTATGGAGCTATCTCTTTAGTAGCAATGATTCTCATTGCCTTATATGGTTGCTTGACATAGAATATGACACTAGTGGCATAAGAGCAAGGGTATCCATAGAGTTCCCTGAAGCTATTGCTAAAAATCCCTAAAGCTAAGAAATTGAAACAAAAACACCTAAATCATTGAATTGCCTTTTAACAAATGCTTCTTTATGATTTTTTAACTAAATTTTTTACTCAATTCCAAATCATAAGTACTTCATTAGCTTCTAAATATGCCATATTCTCTATTATAATAGAATTATCATTCTCTTCTTTTTCTCCTCAAAAATTACAAGTCTCTAATAAATGATGTATGATTATGTCCTAAATAACATGAAAATTTTCAAAAAAAATGACATATATATATAAATAAGTATAATCTTATTCAATGCACATCTATAATATCTTTAGCATTAGCATTAGATAGGAAAGGTCATCATGAAATCAAGGAATCCTCTCTATCATCCTCATTTTCCATAATGATAAAAATATCAAAAAATCTAAAATTTTCAAACTTAACTAAAACATCCTCTATAATGCCTTTAGGGTACTTAATTAACCTCTATAACTAGAACATCTTCTCCTATTTTCACTGCATTAATATTAAGAATACCACTTAGTTTTATCTTTGGACTTAAGTTCCTCCATTGATAATTATTGATATTTATATTGTCAATTAGCTCTTGTAATACCTCATACATTTTTAATTTGGTAGACCTATATAAATATTCATTACTCATCCCAGTAAAAAATAAAGACTGATGGAATGCCTATACAATCAAACCAGAAACAAAAAGGCATACAATTAAAGCAGTACACAAGGACGGAAGAAGATGGACGTTGTACATAGTCTAAAAAAACAATCAAAGATGGACCATTTACCTCAACAGATGATTAAACAAAGACGACGATGATGGCACACGATGGAAGATGATGGACGCAGAGAAGAGTAGATGATAGGTGTGCATTAGGATATGTTTTTATAAGTAATTGACATATGTTTTCTTGCATAATTCTTATTTATTATTCTAGTTTAGGATTCATTTTGTATGTTTTCATTAAGTTTGATTTCCATTGTTGTTCTTGTGTGTTT